>RJWJ010022577.1:0-26731 GCA_004363605.1 Indri indri | reverse complement strand
GCAAGGGGTTCATTGCTCAGGGCACTCACTCCCTCAACCACTCCCCATTTGAATACGACCTGTTACACATGCTGGGCATGCCAGGGGGGTAAGAAAATGAGGTGAAGAAAAATTGGACACAGACTCTGCCTTCCAGGTCACCGTGTGCCTGCAGACTTCTATGAAAGGACGCTCATCTTTCCAGGAGGTGGGGAGGCTCCCTACCTGATAACCAACGCCACTTCAGAATTATTCCTTTGTTATCAAACTAAAAAAAAGCATCCTGCTTCTCTGATGCTAGATATGTACTACTTCTATCCTGTTTCTGGTCCCTGCCATTGACCAACCTTCTGGTCACTGAAAACCATGGCATCTGCTCTCGCCTCCCTCCAAGCCCTGTCATCACCCAAGGGGGCTACGGGATCTACATGGACCACCCTAACAACAGCCGTCTGCCCAGGCCCCTAGCTATCCTCCGCCTGCCCCAGGAAACACGTTTTTCATTCTCCACCCAGCTTTTACAAACGGTCACCCCTTTCCTCAAGCCTCCTGACTCTCCCATCCCTTCACTTCAGACAGAAGATCTTGCCTCTGATGTTCCAGAGAAAATGGCGGCTCCCCACCTCTCTGCAGCCGGCACACGCACAGCCCGCAGAGCTATCTGTGTCCCTTCTCATTCTCACCTCTCTCCCTCCGCCTCACTGTAGAAGGCAGCCTTCCTCCTGCCAGAGCCGATCCTGCTGGAGCACCCAGCATCTCGCCCCCTCCTGCCTCCTCGAGGACTTTGCGCCATCAACTGAGCCTTTATCAGACATCTCCTTCAGCCTCCCCCTCCCCACTCTTCTCTCCCGAGCTCAAGGCTCCTGCTCTCGCAGACAAGTACACCTCTCCGAGCCTGCGTCCCCTTTCCTTCACAGCCACGCTTCGCAAACGCAGTCCACAGCATGCCCTTGGCTTCCCTGCTCCCCCGTTCACACTGTAATCCCCACCGTCCACACTGAAATGTGCCCACCAAGGTCACACTGATGGCCTCCGCTGCTGTGTCCACCAGGTGTTTTTCAGTTTTTGAAGAGCAAAGCCATTGCCCGGCCTCTGCAGCATCTGACACTGTTGAAAGCTCCCGCCTTGTTGCAATTTGGTTCTTTCTTGGCTTCTGAGAAATAATTCTCTCCTGCCTTTCTCGCAATGCCTCGGATTCCTCATGGGCTCCTCTACCCACAACTTACAAGGCTGGTGCTCCCTGAGGTGCTTCTCTCCTACTCCGTCCCCTCCCAGCTGCACGCAGGTGATGTCAAAGTTGTAATCTTTAGCCCAGACCTTCCTCGAATGCCTGACTTGGCATGTCCAGCTACCTATGCGGTATCTCCACTCACTTTGGGCACCTCGAATCCAGCACATGTGAAACAGGGCTTACTGTCTCCCACCCCTGTGTCTCCTATTCTCCATTCCAGTTACCTAAGCCAGAGAGCAAGGAGTCCTCCCTGACTCGTTGCTGCCAACCACGGACTGCTCCCACTGCCTTACGTGTTTACTCCATGGAACACTCACGATAGCTGCGGGAGGTGAGTGCTATTATTATACCTCACCCAGAGACAAAGAGAGATAAAATAACTTGCCCAAGGTCACATAGTCAGTGGTTGGCCTGGGATTTGAACCAAGAGAGCCTGGCACCAGAGTCCATGCTCTTACCCACTAACCCTACTGCCTCTCGCCAACAAAGCCTTCGATTCCACTTCCGAAATAGAACCTTCATCATCACCGTCCCTGGATCACTGCAGGCTAAAGGTCTGTTGGCTTCAGCCTTGTCGCCCTAGAATTCACTTCCCAATGGAGTGAGTCCTTAGGCGGGTTAGCAAAGCCCCGTTTTTACTTCTCTGGCCTCACTCCTTGCCTTTCCCTGTAACCTACCAGCACGCTAGAATTATGGTGACCATGTAATTTATCAACCTAACTGGGATTGTCTGAGAGTGAACAAGGGACTATTTATAATTAAGCTGGGTCAACAGGTGTAAACCAGGACAGTCCCAGGCAAACTAGAATGTATGGTCACCCTAGCTACCATCCGCTTATATTGAAATATTTGCTGTTCTCCAAACACACTGTGTTCTTTCACCTTTGCGTCTCTGAACACACGGTTCCCTCTGCCACAAAAACCTATTTATCCTCTTTCAGGAGCTTGTTCCTGATGTCACTCCCCCCAGGTTATGTAAGGTGCCTTTCCTCTGTGCACCACAATGCTGCCGCTGCTGCTGCGGATCGAAGAACGGCAGCGGGCTCACCTGGGGGTGGAGTGGGCACAGAAAGCACGGTGGTTAAGCATGTGGGCCTGGAGCCAGGCTGCTGGGGCTGACTCTCAGCTCACTACATGCCTCTTCATGCCTCTGTTTCCTCATAAGGTTCTCGCGAGGATGACGTGACACTGTGTGTGTGAAATCTGCCTGAGATACAGCAAATATTCATCGAACGTTCGCGATGACTTTATTGGGCGCTCGCTCTGCGCCAGACGTTGCTGAGCACCTCACGGGCACCACCTCACGTACTGTCACAGCAGTTCTGCAAAGTAGGGATCGTTATTGTCTCAACTTCACAGCTGGGGAACCTGAGTCTTAGAGAAGCCACTTGCCCTGGGTCATAAAGTGGCGCTGGTGAGTGCTGGCACCCAGGTGTGAACCCGGGCCTTCCGACCCATGGCACGCTGGCGCCTGTGTCCTCCTACTTGGTTTCCCTCACTAGACTGAGAGCCACCGAAGGGCACCTTTTGCCTCTGCATCCTCAGCCCAAGCCCGGTGCCCGCCTGGTCTTGGTAGATGTTTATAGGACGGAGGACGGCACTTGGAACCCGGCAACAGGGGAAGCTGTGCTGGTGCTTGATCCAAATAAAGCACCAAGAGTGAGAAGTGCCGTCAGGGAGGCAGGGCTTGCAGGCCAGAGGGGCTGAGGGGTGGGCAGGGTGCGCTCCACCACGTATGGACGGCATCAGGGCCAGCTTCTCACTACATCTGGGTTTTTATATCACAGACAGAGAAGAGACACCTCTGCATCACCTTTCCTCTTAGAATTTAGGTTTAAAAATATATTTATTGGGGAGAAGGGAGGAAAAGAGTGTGAGAAAGTGAGACAGTATGTGTGTGCACGTGTGCGCGTGTGTGCGTGCTTTGGGCAGTTTGGGCTCCTCTATGCCTCTTGTCCGAGACAAAAATAGCCAAAGGAAAATAAACCACCTTCAACCCATGTTCTTTTCTGAAATAAATGCTGCAGGAAGGGCAGCCCAGAATGCCATGGGCTTTAGATGAGCATTTACAGTAATTCGGCAATAATGAAGACATGTGTGCCTATGTGTGTGTGTGTGTGTGTGTGTGTGTGTGTGTGTGTAGGGGGTGATCCAGGTGGGGTTGGCATATCAGTCCCCATTCCTGAGGTTAAGTAGCACTAAATTAACAAAAAATATTCCTACCAGGCCTCACACTGCTAAAGAGTAAATGTAATTATCCTTAATCAATACGGGCCCTTCAGCACTAGGTAATGGCTGTCCTGGGCTTAATTGTTCCCAGCAGCTGGGGAGGGAGGGTGGCGGAACAGAGGCCTCCAGCTTCCCTCTGGCAGAGCAGGGGGTCCTGGGGCTGTGGGCAGGATCCCCAGGGGGGAAAGTTGGTGGCAAAGCTGGGCAGCAGAAGCTCATGTCATTTGCCCCGGACTGACGGAGCTGCTGCCACCTCGTTGGAGTCGCACAGCTCCTCCTTGTCCTGGATGACAGTGCCCCGGCCTGGCCCTCCTACCCCGGGGACTCTTTCCTCAGGCCGCCTGTGAGGCAAAGACAGCTAAACAGCGCCTCTGCCACCTCTCACATTGTCAGGTGCCACCAGTTTCACGAGCACCTGTGTGTCCCGAGAACTGAAGGTACAGATGACAGACCCAGGCGCAGACCTTGGCAAGCAGCTCCGTGCAGCCCGCTCCACAGTGACCGCATGTCCTGGCAGGGGACTCTCCCTGACGTGAAGGGGACGCAGCCAGCGGGAAGGGAGGCCGTGTCCTGTGGGTCTTCAGCAACAAGTGCTGTCTGAGACTCAGCATCTGAGACCAGAGCTCATGTCTGCGCGGTCTGTGCTGGAGCGTGCTGGGGCTCTGACCCCGGGCCCCCAGGTGTCCTCAGAGGGGTGTAGCTGTGGGTGGGGTCTACAGACCATTTCTTATATTCCAGAAAGTCCAGTGGGAACTTCACACGGGAAGGGGCGTGCGGGCTAACTGCTGCTTCCCTGATGCCTAGCTCCCTTCCTGTCCTCCTCTCCCTGGGAGCTAATCCCGGCCCAAGGTGATTCTCAGGTATCCGTCTGTAGAGCTGTGAAAAACAGGCTCACACATACTCCAACCAAACCCAAAGGCCTTAGCAACCCAGGATCCCATTCCCTGGGCATCGCACAAGCCCAGGAGGGCTGCACTCACGCTGCCGCACTGGCTTGGTCACAGTCGGCGTGGCACGTGGCTGCTGGGGCTGGCCTGGCCAGCGGAAGTCCTGGCTCTGCCTCTCCTTAGCTCGGAGACCTTGGACAAATTATCTCACCTCTCTGTGCTTCCATGTCTGTCTGTAAGACACGGGTAGGAAGAGTCCTGACATTGTAAGATTAGTGTGAGGATGAAACCAGGTGGGCGCACGTCAGTGCCGAGTGATGCCGGGGACATGAGACGCGCTGTCTACAGGGAGCGCTGGCTGCCTTACCCAGAGAGGCTGCCAGAGACCCCCCCTCCAAGCTCTCCCCTCTCCTCCGTTTTCCAGGCTCCAGTCTGGTCTTCATCCTTTGGCTCTTTCCTGCCCTCCCCCTTCCTTCCTTCCTTCCTTTCTCTGCACTTCCCCTCCTCCCCCCCAGCCGCTCTGTGCGCTGTGGGAGGATGGGCAGCACACTTGTGCTCCTGCTTGTCTATTCCTGGCCAGGTGCAGGCGGCCCTTGGAGACTGGCACCGTATTGATTGGGCCTGAACACCGTCTAGACACGGCAAACCCCCTGAAGCGGGCGCTCCCTACGATATCACCAAAAGCTCAATGGCTCTCTCATTTCCCCTCCCCTTAGTTGGCAGAGGACAGAGGCTGTGACCTGGCAGGCCGCTGTTCTGCTGTAGCACCCAGAAAGAGCACCCAGCCCCCAGGAGGCAGGGAGGAGGGGCTCAACTGAGGGGATCTGGCTCTGGGCCCCCACCCAGCCCAGCTTCCTCCCCTCGCCCCGTGTGAGTCTCCTGCTCCCCAAGGACTCAGGGAAACCTACCTCTTGGCGAGGAACACCTGTGGCTTCGGCCCGTGCCCGTGCCCCCGAGTCCCTCTACCCTTGTGGGTGGTGCCCTTTGTAGGAGCAGTCCCAGACCAAGCTCTGGGGACAGCCCTGTTTCTAGACAGGGGAAGCAGAGGAGTCCATTTAGAAGCTCAGTCTCAAGGCTGTTGTGTACAACTGCGTGGGTCAGTGGGGGCTGAAATCTGCGTGGCCGCATCTGTAGGGCTGAAGGGAAGCACTTTTTCTAATTCGTACAAAGATGTTTTTTAGCCTGGTCAGGCCCTGCTCAACCTAGAGTCTTTCTGCTTACTGGTTCTCCCCAAAACTTGGTGACCTGGTTCCCTGCTTGGACTAATTTCCTCTGTGACTGGGCTCCTTCTTGGAGCACTCTGTCCCCTGATTTCCTACATGGTGCTCCAGCCTCCTTGTTACGGGATTTCTGATCTGAGCCCCAGCCTCCTCCCCACGGGCCCTGCACATCTTCCAACAGGCCTCCCTGGCTGATTCAGCTCCAGGCTTTCTGACGGCAGAGCAGAGTCTACATTCTTGCCTGGGTAACCCACCAGACAGCCTGTAACTCCTTGGACATCTCACTGAGCTCCTCCGGCTGCATCTTAGCACCTTTAACTCTTGTCCTTTTCTCTGCAGAGCTGGAGAACATCTGAGTCTCCTCCAACCACCCCCCGCCCAAGAATGTCATTTTTCCTGGTCCAGTCCTAACAAGCCCTGCGTAGAATTTCAAATCTCCTGGCACCCTGAGTCGGCCTGTTCCCTGCTCCCTGATTAGAGAAGCCCAAATTGCCTGAGTGCTAAGAATAGCATCATCATCAGTGACTAAACAACCTGACAGACAGCACCCCCACCCCGGTGTGCTCCGGGACACGTCTTCTGGCCTCTGCTCCCTCAGGAATCCTTGCAGGCTGCAGCATCATCTGGGGGCCCCTCACGGCCAATTCACAGGCCTCGCCTCCCCTTGAAACATACCCATGGCCTACTCTCCTTTCCTTGTGAAAGGAGGGACAGCCACGTAAGGGCACATTTGGTCAGTGGTTTCATTACAACCACTCTGGGGAGCTTAAAACACCCAGCCCCTGGGGTGCAGCCTGGGCACACTGAGTGAGGACCCTGAGCAGACAGGCAAGGAGCAGTATGCGAACAGGGCCCTCAGATGGTTCTGACACCCTGGGAGCCACTGCATCAGGGGACTTCCTCATGTTTGTCTTCAATTCATAGGAAGCCCAGGGAGTGACCCCTGAACATTTTCAGCCCAGGGACTGGGAGAGTGACCAGTGACATTGCTGGAGGCAGAAGTCTGGCTCCATGTTCAAATGCCCACACAGCACATCCACGAAGGGTATAACCCACAACAACTAAGACCGAACCGAGTAAGTTTCACACATGCAAAGAAACCCTGTGTAGAGTTTACTCTCCACAACAGTAATTTTGTGCTTTGGAGGTTTGTCTTCAATGTTGGGACACCTTGTGTATCTCTCATTTGTGTTATTGTTAAGTTCCAGAATCACCCAGCTGTTCATGTCCTCATAATGCTCTTATAATCATTCCCACTGACCTTATAACCACCACCCCTGCCACTTTTTATCTGAAAGCTCCTAGTCATCCTTCAAAACCCATCTTGGTCATAACCACCCCTGGGAAGTCTTCCCTGAGCTGCTAATCTCCCCCACTGCACATAGGTAATTGTTCCTTTCTCTCTGTACCTTGAAAAGGCCCCTCTTGTGATGGGCATATTCCACTGGCTTATAATGCATATTTTTTTGTCTGCCTGTCTCTCCTGTAGACCAGGGCTGCAACTGTGCCTAATGATCTTTATATCATCTGAGTCTAACAAAGTGCCTAGCATACGGTAGGTGCTCAATAAACGCTTGCTGAGTGAGTGCAAGGTGAGTATTCCCCCTGGAAGCAGGTTCCTGCTTCGCATAGATGTGTTCACATATCTCTGTGGAAGAAATGAAATTGCATTACTCCCATCCTGCCGCCAGACTCATCCGGACTCAATGAAAATCTCAAGAATCTCATCACTGACTCCTCCTGGCAAATTTAGTCACTCTCTTCTCTGTGTTCAAACCTCTGTAAACACCCCCGCGTCACAGTCTTTATCCCATTGTATTGCAACCATTTATTTACGTATCTGTCTTCCCCACAAGACGCGAGCTCCTCAGGGACCAAGCCTGTCTCTCATTCTTCTTTGCAGTCCCCATCCCGGCACCTCGCGGGGAGCCTGGCACGATGCGAACGCTCAGTGTCTGTGTGTGCAGTGAATCACCGCCATGGGGGCGCTGCGGCTATGGGACCAAGAGTGGCTCACAGCTCCGTGGGGATCCTGGGAGGGCTCTGGATGATACGACTTTGTGGCTCTCACCAGAGCCACTGCCCACGTGCTGAGAGCAGCAAAGTGCTCTGGACATTTACCAACATGGCCAGCTCCTTGATTGGCTCCCTATGGCCTCCTCCTGCCCCTGCCACTAAGCCCCCAGGAGCATCTGATCCGTCAATCTCTACAGCTGCCACTGCCTGGACAACTGGCCCTTTGTGGTGGTCACAGGCTCAGGTCTCTACTCTGAGGACTGACGGAGCATTGCTTCGCCCTCTTTCCATCCTAACCACCTGCCTCGCTCAATATTAATCAGGTGCCTACTATGTCTAAGTCCCTATTCCAGGTGCTGATAGCTCTTATCTGGAAAGAGAGTCTGAGTGGCCTGTGGCTGTCATGATTTGACAGAGGCTGGCAGGGAGAAGATGGGGGTGGGGGCCGGACAAGCAGAGCAAGTCCAGGAATAGAAAAGTCACAGCTGCCAGGAAAACTGCCTCAGCACCTCCCAGTGGCCCAGAGCTCTCTGTGGGGCCTGCTCAGCAGCACGCCCGGCTGGCTGGGGGTCCTTTCTGTGGGCCGGCAGGAACCGAGCCCGAGTTACGCATTCTTGGCAACAGGCATCGTCTGCACGAGCCTGGCCCACAGGGCTTCCAGCTTGGTGCTGGGCTCTGTCCCCAGCACCTCTTTTAAGGGGTAATCATTTTAATAAATATGAATTGTGGGCCTCTTGCCTGAGAGCGAAACCGAAATCGAATCCATAATCCAGACAGAGGGGAGTGCGGCTGCACTGGGTTAATTACGCGCACGCCAAGCACATGGCCGCGCACCTCCAGACCGACAGGCGGAGGGCGTTCTCCGGGATGCAATTAGTTCCTGTGCATGCATAAAGAATGAGCCAGTGCCTCCAAAAGAAAAGTAAAATTGCTGAAGTCATAACCTCGAACCAGTGTAACTGCAATCACTGAGTCGCGCCACTTAGGTTTAAGCAACATTTACGCGTCTGTTCTCACGCAGGTGGGCTTGCCTAGCGGTGGTTTTCTTTCCAGCTTCGCTCTGCCCGCTTCCTCCCCTCCCCAGTCCCGCGCTCCCCCACAGCACCCTTCCCCCCAAGTCCCGAGCACCACGTTGTTTAACCCTGCTCCTCCAGGGTGATTTGAGGAGGGAAACATTTTTCCTAGAGTAACAGCACGAATGCAGCGAGTGAGGCACTTTGCATGTATTGTCTACTGACCCTCGGTAGGTAATAATACGAACCCCACTTTTCAGGTGGGGGAATTGAGGCTTAGGAAATCGAGTGAGTTGTGCAAGGATGTTCAGATAGTCGGAGCCACAGGCTTCCCATTATGCTTGGAGGACTTGGAAATGGAACAGCCAGGCTGGCATTTCCAGCACCGGCACTTTAGGCAAGTCATTTCATCTTTTTGAGTCATTTCCTCTCCCCTTTCTGGGAAAGTGTGATATTAAAACTCACCTTTGGGTTGCTCTGATGTGAGAATTAAATGAAATCGTGCATGTGAAAGGGCCGATAGGCAGGGAGCAGATCTTCAATCAAGGTCTGCTGGGCGGAAATGCAGAGTGCCTGGGAGCCCAGCTCTGGAACCAGCACCACCTGGGGTCGAAGAGCCGCTCCTTCCCCATTTCCTTCATGTCTTTGCTCAAATGTCACCTTGCCAGAGGCCTCCCTGACGCCCTAATTTGAACAACAAGGCCCACCACTGGCACTCCATAGCCTTGTTCCTGGTTTTACACTTCTCACAACACTCACCGCCTTTTCGCAGACTCCGCAGTGTACCCTGCTTATCCTCCTCCCCACCAGAGTGTGGCTCCCTGGGTGTGGTGTTCCCAGCACCAAGGACACTGCCTGGCAACTAGGAGGTGCTCAGCAAATATTTGTTGAATGAATGGGCAAATGATCAACCTTAATAAACCTCGGTCTCCTCATCTGTAAAATACCCCCCTTGTGGGTTTCTGCGAGGATCACATGAGATGGCTTCTAAGTGCTTACCACCGCGCTTGAGGTTCGGCACTTGCTCCAAACATGGTGGTGACGAGAGATGGGACTTTGCTTTCTGATCACCATTGTATTAATAACTCTGGTGCTCAGGACAGAGATTGGTATAAGGGAGATGTTCCCTAAATATCTGCCGAATGGATAATTGTGTGAAGGTTCTTGGAGTCTGAGAAGGTACAGTGCCTCCTAGCTCATGGGGCCGCTGATGTTCCTACCCTAAAGGACAGTCTTTGGCCCATGGAGGGTCATCTCTGAGGACGTTGTATTGCTCCGAACATGGCACTCAGCAGAGCAGGCACCAGGCAGCTGACTCTATTAGGGAGCCTTTTTGACTGGGGGAAGGGATGCAGATAAAATATAGAATGTCCAGGTAAATTTGAATTTCAGATAAACATGAACACTTTTTTTAGTATAAGTATGCCCCATGCAATATTCGGGACATACTTATACTACAAACTTGCCTTCTATTTTTATTTGCCAAATCTAGCACCCTAGCTGGGGAATGTATTTTCAAGGCTCCCTGAGAAGATGGAGGCATCAGGAAGATCCTCTGGGCGGCAACTGTATCTCCTCCTCTGCTGTGGCTAGGGGTGCTCAGCTTAAATAGGGACTTTGGTGAGCTCAGGGCAGAGACGGAGACAGGAGAAGCCAAGACGCTTAGGAGGAGAGTTGGTTGTCCAGTAGGGGCGGCAGAGGGGCAAGGAAGGGCAGGCACGGGGAAGATGCGGACACTGGGCACGGGCTGGTTCTTTGGGGAGTGGGTGTAGAACAGTGACAGTACAGGGTGACCCCCAGTGACAAAGACATCCTGCTCTTAGTTGCTTTTACTAAAATACCTTCCACAATTGCAAATGCCCTCACCCATTAATCTCAAGACAGGTGTCTCCTCCATTTGAGAGATAAGGGGATTGAGGCCTTGAGTTACTAAAAGCACTACCTGCTACCCGGTAGTTAGCTACCAAGCTGGGGCTCGGACCCCGGCCTGCTGATGCTGGACTCCTCTTGGGCAAGGGGTGAAACTAGGCCACGCTGCCTAGCCTGTGCCGTCAGTGAACTTGGAAGGACCTGGAAACTCCCACCAACATTTCCTGGGGGCCCTGTACATCTGACATTGTGTCGTGAGCAGAGTTAGGCGCTTGCAACTCCGTGGCTTTGTTAGTCCTGCAGCCTCTGTGTTCACTCCACCATGCCCAGGCTCTACCCTGGCCTGGCAGGCTGCTCTCATCACCCCTGGGGGCCACTGTGTGAAGCTGAGATTTAAGGCCCATGGGGGAGTTAGGCTGAGGTCAAACCCAGACAAAATCTTAGAACCAGAGATCCAGCGCCACCCACCCTTGTTCTGGAGCCCCAAGGCTGGGGCTGCTTCTCGACCCTGCAGTGCCCCAGGGTGTCCAGCTGGGCAGCCTCCAGGACTCCCCAGTCCAATCCATTTCCGTTGCAGGGGCAAGCCTGCCTATCTCCCCCCTGAGTATTAGAGCTCTTGGTGCCTGTTATCCAAAAGCTAATGAATCTCATCCACCCTCCAAGGGTCAGGGAGGTGTGTTCCAGCAAGTGAGGCCCAACAGTGATTCTAATCACCAATCTATAATTACTTTTCACACCTTAGTTATATCTTGATGGTCCTCCTTGAACAGAATCTGTGTCTTATGCTAATGACCACATACTGGGCTGGCCTGGGAAGGCTGAGGAGGGATCTTCGAACAGCAAGGAGGCTGCTGGGATCTTCTTCCAAACTGGAATTTGGGAAGCTTTGAGGTAGATATCCTTGTGGTAGGTCAGAGTCCATGTCCTTCCCTCCATATGGGTCTGGGAGGACCATGCACCTCACCTTAGACCTTTCCCATAACCTCCTGATGCATCCCTCCACCCCAGACAGATGGCACCCTCAAATTAGGGTACTGGTTTATAAAGGGGCTGCCTACAGACACGCAGCACCGTCTATAAAAACCACAGGGGGTAGCATGGTTTGCCAGAGCAAGTACAGCAGTGCCGTTACCGACTCTAGCTAGCAGGATGAGGGGAGGAGAACCCAGGAAAAGAGAATCGTTAGATGGGCCCCCCTCGAGAGGAGCTAAGGCCTCCCACTGTGGGACGCATCCAGACCCAGGTGACCTGCAGGAAGGCAGCCAAGGCAGTACCCTGAGCTCAGCCTCCTTCCTCCCCCATGCTCTTGCCAGAACTCCCCATTGGCCAACCCCAAGCAGAAGCCAGCGTGGAGATGGAGGGCGAGCAGACCTGGACGGAGACCCCTTGGCACTCCCCGGAACCCTCCCTGCTTAACACCCAAGGGGATCGTTTCTGCACTCCCACCTGCCTCAGGATGGGAAAGGAGAGGAGGGCATGGGGGTGTCCTGCTTTCCACATCAGCTCTGGGTGGGGCACTGATGTGGTGTGGAGAGACATTTTTAGAAGTTTCAGGAAAAAACCATGCAATTTGGTCTTAGAAGCCTGGGGACCTTGCTGTGTGTGTGTGAGACCTGGGCCAAGTCACTTACCCGCCTTAGGTCCACGTTCTTGTCTCTACAACAGTGTCGCTAATACTGACCACACAGGGCTATTGAGAGGACTACACAGGACGATGGGAGTGGAAACCTCAGCACAGTGCAGGGCACACAGCACATGTGCAATAAGCACGACCCGAGTCTGAAATGGCGGCTGGCGGTCGCCTGGTCACCTCAGCTCTCCTCCAATCCTCAGCTTCCTGCCCGTGAGAGCGCTCGCTCGTTCTCTCTCACTGTCTCTCAGCCTCCCTTAGGCCAGGCCCCCCCCCCCCCCCACGCACACGATGGATTCCAAGCCTCTGTGCAGCTTGCGGTCAGCTCCAAGAAGCCAGCTGCCAGCCCCGCCTGCCAAGGGTGACACTTGCCAGCACCGAGCCCACCCCGACATCCGGCCGTGCTCACTAAGGGCAGCAGTTCCATGCTCCTAGTGATTGCGCTGCTGGGTGTCACGGTGAGCAGGGAGGGGCTGGGGCCAGGCTGGGACAGAGCAGGGAGGGGACGCCCCCTAAGGGATCCTGTCCCGTGTACTCCGGGTAAGCAGCTAAGCAGCGCAGGAAGAAGGGGGCCTCCCGCCTGGGAGAGACCAGCAGCCGCCTGTCTACCTTGTTAACTGGAGCACAATTGAGTCAGTTAGGAGTCGGAAGACGCCTCATGTTTATTCATGTACCTTTGACACACTATCTTTCTGTGTGGTTGCAGGCCCTGGGGGTGCTTTGTGCGGCCACTCCTCCCCCTTCAACTTTCTCTGCCTCCACTCGGTTCCTGGGCACTCATCCTGCGCCTTCTCTCATTGACTCATTTACAGATCCTAAGTGAACATCTGTATAATGTCTTACAGTTTACAAAGCACTTTCCACATTCGCGGCTTTGGGTAAGTCTCACAGCAGCCCTGCGTGGTTTCTAGGATCATCGTTCCCGTTTACAGCTGCTCTGGGCTCCACAGCCCCCAGGCCCCCACGAGAAAGGGGAGGCAGCCTGCGGGTGCAGCCCTGGGTGTCAGAAGGAGAACGGAGACGTCCGTACTGTTCCGCATCTGCTCACTGGGGACACGGCCAGTTTTGCTGACCCAGGTAGTGGGGACGGAGACGAAGTGTTCCTGCGGGCTGGTTGGGGGAGCGTTGTCCTCCTCTCCTGGCTGAGCTCCTGAGGCTCCCTTTGCCAGCAGTACAGCAGGGAGAATAAATACTCATCGCTTATTGGGGGGAGGGTGCTGGCCACCCTCTGCTGGAAGAACAGTGTGGTAATTACTGTCTCCTCAGCAAAACTACGCCTCTGACAACCGCCTGGCCCAGGGCTCCAGGGGACTCCAGCTATCTTCTCCTCTCCTGCTGGTGGGACCCAGAGCACTCCTAGGATGCCCCCTTTCTCAGTGAAGGCACCTCCCCAGCTACAGGTGAGCTCACCTGTCCACAGGTGCCTCTTCTGGGAGGCTTTCTCTGATCACCCCGTCTAAAGAGCCCTCCCCAGGACTCTCCATCTTCTTATGTGATTTTTCTTAATAGCACATCTTAGGCCTGGTGATACATGATTTTCACTTCTTAACTGTCTATCCCTCCCTCTGAACACAAATTCCGTGCGGGAAGGCTGCTAAACTGCATATCCGGTGACTGAATATGGGAACGAATGAATGAATGACGCTGGACCTTTGGGAAGGTTCAGCACATGTTTATGAGCTCCCACTGTGTACCAGGTAGTTTTACTTGGATTATTTTCAAAAGTCTTTTGATTCTTACAATAACGCTATGAGACGGCTTTCAGCACCACCACTTTGGAGATGGGAAACTGACACTCGGAGGGCTGGGTGGCTGCCATGTTCCACACGTCCGAGAAAGGCACCTTCAAGCATGTGGCTGCCCAAATTAGTGAACTTGGAGTCACGCGGGCCTCTGCCTCCTCTCACCCCTGCCCACCCACTGAAACAATCGCCCAGTCATGTCAACACCACCACTGGAGTGTTCCTTGACCCCCTCTCACCCCTTCCTAGGCCAACCCACCATCTCTCAGAGGCTGCCTTACCTTGACCCTTGAGGGTCTCAGTTCTCCTCTCTGTAAAATGGGAGTGACTTCAACCAACCCTGAGCCAAAGTCCCTCCAAAGGCCTACACGCTGGGGTGACTAACCATCCTGGTTTTCAGGCCTGCACTAGGATTTTTGTGGGCCCTTTGCTTTTGTGGTCCCCTTCCTGCATAAAAAATTATTAAAAATTAGACTTTAAAACAGCATGGGCATAAAGATAAAAATAATCCAGGTTGGATTCATTATTGTATATTCATTATTATATTCATTTTTTTTTCTGATTTAAAAGAATAAAAATTAAAACATTTTTGTGGACCCCTAAAATATTGTGTGCCGTAAGCACCATGTCTTCTGTACCTAATGGATATGTTGGTTCTGCTAGTTTTAGCACGGATAGTCCCACACCCCAGGAAACCCCTCAGCCCCAGGCAAACTGGGGTAACTGGTCACTCTACTCTAAGGTCCCCCATGATCCAGTCCCCACTGCCTCTCTGACCCCAAAGCCTACGCTTTTCCCTTGGCTAGTTCTACTCCAGACACACTGTGGACCCACCCCCACCCCCGCCAGTCCTGCATCAAACTAGGACACTCCTGCCTCAGGACCTTTGCACTTAACTCCTCCCCCTGCCTGGCATAAACACTCGGCTAACTATATTCAGATCTCTGCTCAAATGTCACCTTGTCAGGGTAGCCTTCTGGGACCACCAGTGCAACAGCCCTCTCTCTAGTCTCCCTTCCTTCCTCCTCCTCATGTCCAGTTCTTACCCACACAGCAGCCAGAGTGACCTTTCAAAAAGCAAATTTGATCATGTCCGTCTCCCATTTAAAAATGTTTCTTGGTTCGCACTGCTTTTAGAAGAAGATCGAAACTCCCCAGCATGACCTACGAAGCCCTGACGAGCTGATGCCATGCTGCAGGCTCCCGCTGGGAGGACGCAGTTGGGAGCTACCTTGCTGAGCCTTTAGAGGTCGTCTTCCCCCAAGGCCCTCCAAGTGCACGACCCGCACTGGCCCCCTTGTGAGAAGCTCTGTGGGTCACCTGAGCCTCAGCATTACCTCATCTGGGAAGAGAAGAGACCTCAGCGAGCCAGGGAAGGGCTGGGATTGGCACCGAGGGGAAGCGGGGGATGGGACGACTCTGCAAGGCCCTGCAGGTTTGGAGTTGTCCTCTCCCTGAGCCCAGCTACAACACTGGGGAGACCCTGAAGGACACTGGGGTCCAGCTGGGGAGCAGGGCCAGGGATCTGCTTGGAAATACTTGCCTTCTTTCACCCCTGGGCATTGTTTGAGGCTGGACAGGGGTTTGCAGAAGCCATAATATGTGGATTTTACAGAGTACAGTTAGGAGGTACTTCCTTGTGCCTGCCTCACATCTTACACACTGCGATTTCAGTCCTCAGTGGCAATGGAGAGCAAAAGCAGATCCTCCCGCAACGTACCCTTTGTTTTCACGAAAGCCGGGCGTTACTAAAACAACAAAAGTGAACACTTACCCAGCCTGTATCATGTGGCAACCACTGTTCTAAGCTGTTTCCATGCATGGAGTCACTTATTCCTAACAATAGCCCAGCAGGTGGGTACTCTTTGATAGGACGAGAGTTTGGAGCTCCTATCTACTCCACCCACCTGATGATGCCGGGGTGGCCAGTAGCCTTTCCCCCACCTCAACCCCTTTTGGGAAGGAAGTCTGGACATTCTCCAGGAAGGAGCCCTGAGGACAATCAGGAACAATCCTGAGGAGATCCTCCTTAGGGCTATTCTGATGTAGCCACAGCCGAAGTTGATGCAAGTTCCATAGTCTTAGGTATTACCAACAAAAGTTATGGTGGACGCTTAAAAAAAATTTGGTGAACAAATTAATTTATTGAGCATCTGTTTAGTGCCAGTGCTCTAAAAGGTAATTTGCACACATTGTCTCACTTAAGCCACATGAAATCTCTCAGAAGTAGTCATTGTTAATTCCATTTAACAGGTTAGGAAATAGCAGCTCAGGGAGAATAAGTAGTTAAACCAAGGCCACAAGACTAGTAAATGGTGAAGCTTTGATTTGTCCCCAGGTCTGACTGACTGGCTTCTAACAACTTAGGTGCTTGATTAATACTTGCTCGGTGGCTAACAAAAACTGTGCCGCTG
Organism: Indri indri; assembly: GCA_004363605.1. Classification (NCBI taxonomy): domain Eukaryota; kingdom Metazoa; phylum Chordata; class Mammalia; order Primates; family Indriidae; genus Indri; species Indri indri. The sequence continues at coordinate 10,501 of RJWJ010022577.1, read as the reverse complement.
ACAGCTCTACCCGGGATCAAAACACCAACATCGTGCACCCAGTCCCTTGGGGAAGAGGTGTTTGGGGAGTGGGAGAGGAGTCTGGAGCCTGGCTACGGCTTCTCCATCTTCCCCAGCCCCGGCCCCCTCGCTTGGGATTTAGCCCTATCCACGCTGCTAATGCACGGCCCATGCTCCCAAGCTCCCTCCTCAGCCATATCCGCCCTTGAGCTGCAGCTGTGAAATCACAGTGACAGATCCAGTTTAGTTCCCAGGATGAGCCTGTGATTATGTCTGTCTCAGCAGGGAGGTGACCCCTGTTTTGTCCTTGCCCCATGACAAGCAAGCTCTCCTTTCTCATTCAGGCAGCTGCTGGAACACCACCTCCTCCATCAAGCCTTCCTGGGTTGACCAGATGTTGGTTGTCAGCTCAGGCAGGTCCTTCCATCAGAGAGAAAAAAGTTTTGAGCCCTGGTCTTAGCCAGTATCTGTCCCCATCTTATTAGATTATCAGTGGGATATCTCCGTGAATACTGAGCTCCCAGCAAGAAAGTCCCCTTGTGGGTCTCAAGGGAAGTCCTCTTTCAAGCAGGAGCTGTCTAGCAGAGCCTATCTCACCATCTCCCATTTCCAAAGGGACTCTTGGGATCTTAAATGGTGGCTAGTTGAGGGTGCCTTTTGTAAAACCAAGAGGCAGAAAAGAGAGAGGGGGGAGAGAGAGAGAGAGAAGACAATCTGGTAGGGGGTTCCATTAAAAAGAGACAGGGAGACTTTCCCAGGGGAGGCTCTGTGGAGGTGAGCAACCCTGGACGACCCACTGTAACCTGAGTTTACACCCTGGGGCCCAGTGAGGATGCACTCCAACTCCAAGCAAAGATTTAGGCACATGGAAGCTCTTTATGTTTAGATTTTGGGACTCTTCTAGACTTCAGCTGCGCAAATCCCTTTCCTTTGCCTCCCCCAGCCCAGTCTCAGGAACTTGGAATATTAACGTTTTGGAGATCACTTTAAAAGCCTTCTTTCTCATTGTGCAGATAAGAAAACTGGGCTCCTAAGTCTTTCCCCAGGCCCACTGCAGGACCCTGCTCCTGTGTTCCTGGAAGGAAGCTGCTGCCAGGAGGGGCCCACTGGGAGGGGGCGGAACGCGTCATCCTCTTGTATCTCCCTCATCCTCTCCTTCCCTGCTCCTTGAGGCAGCATTTCCAGGCTGGCAGAGCAGGGGTGGGGGTGCAGGGAGAGCTCTGCAGGGAAGAGGGGCCTGCAGGGCCAGGGCAGACACCAGTGACAAGAGCAATTTATTTCCCAGGCACAGATTAGACGGCAACTGAGAAATTCTTCCTCGTGCCATCCATCAGCGGGCCGCCTCTGGCAGCCTCCGTGGGGTCAGGAGATTTGTCTTGACTGCTCTGCTCTGCCACTTTGTCTGGGCTCCTGTGGCTTGAGTCATGCCAGAGACCCCCAAACCAGCAGAAGAAATCCAGCCCAAAGATCATCCACAGAGCTAGGACCTCCTGATCTGCACCCACCTGCTCCCACCCTGGGCTGCGCAGACTCCCCGAAGGAGGTGATGCATCCCCCATGGCCTGCAGGAACAAGGGCTGTTGTTAGTACCCGGCACTGGCTGGGAAGGGAGCATCCCCTGGAGACTCTGCTGAGGTATCTGGGATCATTGGGATTTCTCCAGCCTGCTTTGACAAAAGGGCATTGGCTGAAAGTACTGTATTACTGAAGGGGTTGGCAAACTTTTTCTACAAAGGGCCAAATAGTAAATATTCCAGGCTTGCAGCCCATAAAGCCTCTGTCACAACCACTCAGCTTTACCATTGCAGTGCAAAGGTAGCCATAGATGATACATAAATTAACGGGCATAGCCAAATTCCAATAGAACTTTTTTTTTTTTTTTGAGACAGAGTCTCACTCTTTTGCCCGGGCTAGAGTGAGTGCCAGGGCGTCAGCCCAGCTCACAGCAACCTCAAACTCCTGGGCTCAAGAGATCCTCCTGCCTCAGCCTCTCGAGTAGCTGGGACTACAGGCATGTGCCACCATGACCGGCTAATTTTTTCTATATATTTTTAGTTGTCCGATTAATTTCTTTCTAATTTTAGTAGAGACGGGGTCTCGCTCTTGCTCAGGCTGGTCTCGAACTCCTGAGCTCAAACAATCCGCCCGCCTCGGCCTCCCAGAGTGCTAGGATTACAGGCGTGAGCCACCGCGCCCGGCCTCCAATAGAACTTTGTTTTCAAAAACCCAGTAAATGGCCCATGAGCTGAATGCTAATGCCCCAAACCCTTGGGAATTTGGAAACCCTCTACCCTCTTAATAACATTTGTCAATTAATAATGGTAACAATAAGTTTTACAATGCAAAACCATAAACTAAGCAATGGGGTCACTGGAGTTCACCCTAAATTCTAATATGATGAGTCTATAAACTGTATCACCAAGTCTCAGAAACCAAGGGATCAGCTCTTTCACGGATCTGGGACTATTAGTCCTCACAATATCCTTAATCAGTGTTGGACAGAACTGTGCAGGATTTCAAAACATAGGCTCTAAGGTCATATTATTTGGGTTCAATCCTTACTCTACTACTTATTAGACATACAACCCTAACATCCCTTGACTCAGTTTCCTCCTCTGTAAAATGGGGGAAATAACAGTTTACGCTCACAGGGTTGCTGTGAAACTGAATGAGTCATTACAGGTAAGGCATCTGGAAGAGAGCCTGGCATGTGGTTAGTCCTCACATCTAACTATTGCCAGACCTTAGTCAACCTTCACTAAACACTGACCAGGGGACTGGCTGATCTTGGGTGACATAAGAGGCTGAGGTATGAGGACACTTGGTTCCTATCAGATGTGCAACAGGTGACCGTTCCCATCTAGGCACCTTGGCATTGGGCATTTGGGATTTCTCTTTTGTCTTTGCACATTGTGATCAGAATAGGCTGGACTAGTTATAGCAAAGAGTAGAAGAATGAGAAAAGACAAGGAAAATCCATTTATTGAGTTGCCACAATGGCTGAGCAGGGCTAGGTGCTTTACAAATTTTATTTCATAAAATCCACACAACCACCCGGCAAGGTAGGCATTATTATCCTCATTTTATAGACAAAGAAATTAAGTCTCAGAAAGGTTATGTGACATGTTCAAGGTCACCGAGACTACCTAATTGCAAGTTCATTCTTTCATCAAATATTTATTTTTCACTAGGTATGTGTCAGCCAATGACTATTTTATGTGTTTGGGAAACAGAAAAAGAAAACCAGCTTATAGTCTAGATGGGAGAGATGAGAATTTAAATCAGTCATCAAGGTGGGGTTGCAAAGGGGAGTTTGGGGAACAGGACGCCTCCACCAATGAGGAGACACTTAATGTGAGACTTGAAGGATGAATGGAAGTCTCCCGAGAGGACAAAGGAGAAAAGGTATTCCAAGAAGTAGCATCACATGCGAACACACAGAGGCATTAAATAACACTGTGCTTTCAAAAGTAGTCATTCATCTGCTCTGGCAGGGTTGCAAGGCCAAGCAGAGGGCAATGTGGCTGGAGAGGCAGGTCACGGAGGACTCAGGGAGGCCCTCGTGGCTCATGACGAAGTTTGAACTTGATCCTGCATGTGATGGGGAGACATTTAAAGGGTTCTAAGGCCGGGTGTGGTGGCTCATGCCTGTAATCCTAGCACTCTGGGAGGCCAAAGCAGGAGGATCATTTGAGCTCAGGAGTTCGAGACCAGCCTGAGCAACATAGTGAGATCCCGTCTCTACAAGTTTTGTTTTTTTTCTTTTAAAGCCAGTCAAATTCAGCAGTGGGAGGTTGAATACCAACTTTAGTGACACTAATGTTAATAAGTTCTGATAACCCACTACCATCAGACCAGCCTACAAAATTTTAAAAAAGTAGCCAGGCACGGTGGTGCCCTCTTCTAGTCCCAGCTGCTTGGGACGCTGAGGCAGGAAGATCGCTTTAGCCCAGGAGTTGGAGGTTGTGGTGAGCTATGATCACGTCACTGCACTCCAGCCTGGGCAAGAGAGTGAGACCCTGTCTCTAAATAAATAAATACAAAAATAAATAAAGGGTTTAAATCAAGGTAGCGACAGAATCGAATTGTGTTTTAGAAATAAAAATGGGGGTTGGATTGAAGTGAATGAGGAAGGATGCGGAGAGACCGTCTACCACTAAAGACAACTGAAATAATCCGGGGCAGAAATGAGGAGGGTTTACTAAAAAGTGGCAGTGGGGACAGAGTGAGGGGTTAGATGTGGTAGAGGGGTGGGTGTCTGCACGGCCAGACGGAGGAGAGAGGGACGCATGCTTTTCTCGGTCCCACACGGCACTCACGGAGCAGAGCTGGGAAACGGCGCATTCCGCAGGCCCTGAGAACCCAGCCGGGGAGCAGTGGAGGGTACTCCCAAGGTTCGTGGGGGAGCCCCTGCATCCTAGGCTGGGTGAGGGTCCTGGGGTGGGGGAACCTCACGTGATAATGTCCCTTCTTTTAGAACTTAGCTTGGTGTGAACAACTTTCAAATTTCTTTCTTTCTTTTCTCTCTCTTTTTATTTTTGTATTTCCGTTAAATGTAAATTCTAATAACTATTCTGGGACCCAGTTATTTGGCTTTTAAGGGCTGAAGGAAATGCCATGAACAAAGAAGAGCGAAGGGAGGACTTCATGCACCCAGCCTTCCTTCTGCGTGGCTTGGAAATATCTGCCTCACTCTCCTCGTCCCCCCAGACCCAATCATCCCTCGCTGCTGCTGTATTTTTGCGCTACTAGGACGGATCCCGTGACCACAGAAGGCATCTCAAGAGAAACTCCTGACTCAGCAAGGTCAAGCAGTTTCCCAAACTATGCCCGTCAGATTGACTCACGGCAGTCCCCAGCCGTGACCTCACAGACAGGCACGTCAGGAGAAAAGGGCAAGGATTTCCAAGGAGTAGCAGAATAGCATGCGTGTCTGTGTGCATGTACGTGCATGAGTGTGTGTGTGTGTGTGTGTGTGTGTGTGTGTGTGTGTGTGTGTGTGTGCGCGCGCGCGCGTATGAGCGTGGTGGTGGGAGGGAAGGGAAGGGAAGGGGAAGAAAGACATAGAAGGAGACGAATATGGTCAGAGAGCAACAGAGAGAATGCTCACATACCAGAGAGGCACAAGCGAGAGACAGGGAACAGGAAAGAGGTGCGGGGTGGCAGTGGCAGGGAGCAGACTGGTTCCAGGAGCAGCCAGCAGGTCAACCACCCCACCTCCAGCCCGAACGTGTCCCTGGCCATGGTGCTGAACTCTAAGGCCCTGCGGTCAGGTAGAGGCGGGTGAACCACGCGAGCTACGACTAAGCTGTTACATTCACCAGCTTTCTTATCAGAGTCATCGAGTACCCACTGTATGCTGCTGCTTGCCTTCACACGTATTATCTTATTTAATCACACAATAACTTCCTAGCACAGTAATTCCAAGAACTGCCTTTCATTCCAAGGTCTTGCCTTTAGTTATTCAAGCTGAACTATAGTAGGGGTAGGTACTGACTATAAGTACCTGTTTTACTTTATGATGACCTTTAAAAAAGGCAGGGGAAGAGGAGAGAGCTGATCTCTGGTTATATGTAACTGATGACCAAAGGGGTCAGGGCTGCACAGAGAGTGAGCCAGTGTGGACCTTGTCGGGGATACGTCCCACCAGAATGCTGCACTTGTGTGCTACCAGGGGTCAGGGCCCTGGGAAATTTTAGGTGTTACTGTAAATAAGTGTTTTTAAAAGAATGTAGTAATGATGTATCAAAAAGAGAATTCTTCAGAGTAGAGATTCTAACAACTCCAACACATTCCAATTATATTGCTATTCTTCAAAATAGTTTTGGACTCCTTTTTGGGAGTCCTTAAAGACATTTATTTATACGTTTTCAATTGTGAAAATTCTTCATTTTGTGGGTTCAGATTTTTTTAAGTAAAATCTTTTTGATCATTTTAGTTTTTAGTTTTAACGTTTTAAGAGACTATGTTTAGAGCAGTTTTAGGCTCACAACAAAATTAAGCAGATACCATTTTATCTTTCTGCGTTTCTCTGTTCTTGTTTCTTTAAACACACACACCACACACACACTATGGCTGAGAAGCTAAGTAGTGCTATTTTGGGTCAAAAACAACGTGCGACTCTAATGTATTAAGGCTGACTTTCCTATTTGATTCCTAAATCGGCTCTAATGGCCATTTCCAGAGAGGAGTTCTACAACCAATCGACAATGCCAACATCATTGGATTAAATATGCAGCTTCCCAAGGAAGCCCTTTGAAGGGCACTGCAAACTTTTAAATGTACATCATAAAAAAGAAATCCCACGAATGCTAATTAAAAATTATTTTTATTGCTTTTACGTCCTAGCTCTGCCACTTAAGTCACCTGTGTGACCTTGGATAAGTTACCTAACATCTCTGTGCCTCCGTTCCTTCATCTGTAGAAAGGAGATAACAATAGCTGTTAATGAGTCGGTAATAGTAGCGTATGCTTAAAACAATGCCCGGCCCACGGTAAGCCCCAGTCAATGCCTACCTTCAATGGTCACACCATATATGCTTTTGCCCTTCATCTTCTAGGCTCATCTTTGGGTAGGAAATCCAATGAGTTAAGCCATGTTAGGTAGCTTGTCTAGAGCCTGGCATCAGGTAGGTGCTTCATATGTGTTTTTTGATCCAAATAGAACTAAACGTAGCCCCTTTAGGAGCTGAGTGAAAACAGAACTTTCTCTTGTATAGGTCTCTGAGATCGACATGTTTTGAGTATTTTCTGAATGTGCACAGCACAATCCTGGGTCATAACCGGGGTGAGACTGTGAAGCTGGAAGGGAAATCTGCCTTAGGACCCTTTCGGAGCATCCCTTTTCCCGATGGGAACACTGCTCACTGCTATTCCCATGTAGTGGCAGCAGCAGAGGCTGGGGTCTGTCCTCCCAATCGGAGCTCTTCTAATCATGTTGGAAAACAGATCTTGCTAAAGTGTTGATTTACAAGACAGTGAAAAGCCTAGCATTGTATATGACACAGTGTTTCGGTGGGTAAGAGCGCAGGCTATGGGATCAGACAGACCTTGGTTCCAATTCTGGCTCCAACATACAGAAACTGGGTGACCCTGAGGAAGCTACTCCAAGCCACAGAGCATCATCTGTCAAAGGGGGATGGTCTTAGCATCTACCCCACTGGGTTGTTCCCACATTTCAATGAAATAGGACCATAAAGCACTTAGCGGAGTGCCTGGCGGGCTGAGCACTCTGTGCGTGGTTGCTGTTACAGCGATCTCCCCCTAACCACGGTTTCACTTTCCTCTGTTTCAGTTACCCGTGGTCAACCACAGTCTGAAAATATTAAATGGAAAATTCCAGGAATAAACAATTGATAAGTTTTAAATCATGTGCTGCTCTGAGTAGCATGATGAAATCTCATGCTGTCCCTCTCTGTCCTGCACGGGACATGAACCTTTGTCCAGAGTAGCTGCTGTCAGTGCTACCTGTCCATCAGTCACTTAAGTAGCCTTCTCAGTTATCAGATTAACTGTCATGGTATCGCAGTGCTTGTGTTCAAGTAACCCCTATTTTACCAATAATGGCCCCGAAGTGCAAGAGTGTTGTGCCTAATTTACGGATTAAACTTCATCATAGTTAGTATGTATAGGAAAAGACACAGTATATATAGGGTTTAATACTATCTGCAGTCTCAGGCATCCACTGGGGGTCTTGAGATGTATCCCCTGCAGATGCGGGGAGATTCTCGTAGTATTGTAAATAGCTGATTATAATAACAACAACCATTTATTAAGCACTTACTATATACCAAATGTTTTGTTAAAGTGCTTTATGCATATATTTTATTTAAACTCCATAATAATCCTTTAAAGTATCATTCCCATTTTACAGTTGAAAAGACTGAGGACAGGGAATTTAAGTGGTTTTATCCCAGAGTCATACAAACAGTAAGTAGTGAGTTGGGATTTGAACTTGGGATGTCTTGACTCCAGGGCTGTGCCCTTGAGCCCTGTGCCATGCCTCCTCCAACGTGCTGTCCATCCTGCCCATGGGCCCTCTCACTGCGGGGACACCAGCATGCTTGGCTGACATCAGAACACTTCTCTCTCCCTTTCCTTTTCCTTATTATAATGCGTCCTGTCACCAAGTCTGCTGTATACTTCAGACCTTTTAAATTGAGCTCTTGAGACTTGGAAATATACAAGCTGTTAGAATTATCAGACAGAAGCAGAGCTCCTAGAGGCTCCCTCCCCAACCCCCAGGACCCCCAGGAATTCAAGATGCGGGCTCCCTCCTCGCCTCTATGCCAGATTTTTCTGGCAGCCTGAACTCTCTCCTCTTGTCCCATCATTGCGTCACCCTCTTCCATCTCAGTACCGCTATGGGACCTTGGATAAGTTGGGGCTAAGGCCATGTATTCTTCCAGGGATCTGGTAGGCCCTGTTCACAGACTGGAAACAGAAACAGAAGCTAAGACCAGAAGTGAACAAAGATCACCGAGTGCTCAGAGGACAGAACTGGGACCAGAACTCAAACTGTGCTAAGCCCACTCTTGTCCCAGACTGCTCCTAGATCTCTCTCATTCCCGTCCACAACGATGACACTTTCGAGTGCCCATCTGCACACAGTGTTGGACTAGCTGGACAAAGGACAGTCACAGGGTACTCAGAGCTCCAAGCAACCCACTGCTCCGTGTGCTCAGGAAGGAAGAGAGGAGTGAAACCAACACAGAGAACACCCACCGTATTCTCTCACTGCCAGAAGTTTCATGTGCATCACCTCATTTAATAATACTGCAAGGAGTATCATTAGCCTGCTTTTACAGATGAGGACATTGGAATTTGTAAAGGTTAGCATGCAGCCAGGAAGTGGTGGACCCAGGTTTGGGATTCGTGTCTAATAAAGTCTGTACTTTCTCTGTGTGTATTTGTGTGTATGTGAAGACGCCTTCCCCGAAGAATGAACATACATGCATATACACATAGGCACTGAAATAAAGTGTTTATATTAAATACATATCAAGGACAATTGTATTATGTGTGTTTTTTGAGGGAGTGGGATGGGAAGCAAAGAGATTACTCAAGGTACATACTGGTAAATATAATAATAGGTAAAATTTATCAAACACTTGCTATGTACCAAGCACTGATCTAAGTGCTTTCCATGCATTAGCTCATTTAAGCCTCATGCTGACCCTATGAAATATGCATGATTGTTACTCCCATTTTAAAGATGAGAAAACTGAAGCACAGAGAAGATAAGCAACTTGCCCAAGGTTTCAGACCCAGCAGATGATTACACCAGTTATTCACCTACAGCCACAGCTCTACTCATTTCTATTCTCTCTTCCAAGCTGGGACTCTCTGGATTCCCTTGGTGACTGGCTTTCTGTCAGGCTTTGCTGATTGCAGGCATGAGAAGGAGATTGCAAAGCAGGAGGAAGGGAGTGGGGAGGAATTCTTTCCTAGTTTTTCCTGTTCTTGTCAGTGCAGCTCTAGCAGTAGCTCTTGGCTCCAGCCACTCTTGGGCATTCCAGAACCAGTCTGTGTGCACCCTTGAAGTATCAGCAGCAGCCAGGTGGCACCCCATTCTCTAAGGTCTGAGCACCATCTCCTCCAAGCTCTAGTTTCTGGTAACTCCTACCTCTTTCCCTCCCAGCCCTAGACATGGTGGCTACTTCCTGCGTTAATTACCTCTGGGTTATTTCAGTGTTCCCTTTTGTTCTTCCAGCCCTCCAACAGTTGTGTAACCAACTCCCTGTATTAAATCTCCTCTGTTTGAAATACCTAGGGTAGCTTCTTTTTTCCCTTACTGGACCCTAACCACTATGGCACTTGCATCAGCTTGCTTGTTTCTGGGGCGTGTTCTCTTAACCACTAGTGTCTTATCTCTAGGTAGCTGTGGAAACTTCAATCCCTAGCAGGCAAGATCACAGAAGTCATTTTTATAATTTCATGTCCCCCACCCTAGACACTGAATTAACTTCTCACAAGTAAACATACACACTCTCCTGGCAGACTATGGGTCTTCACTGGGAAGATTTACAGCTATGGAAATCCTAATTGAGGGCTCTGAGCATGGTCAATGTTGAGCTGCCAGTCTGACTTTGACTCCTCATTCTGATGCTGGGCACCAGAATCAAAATGCCACAGAAACAGACTGAGTCTGCATTAAGAGGATAGATGATCATGTTGACAGTGAAGGAAATTATTGGGGATAACAAAGGCTTATGGCATTAATTAGAGGGTCAGCTGATGCCAGTGCCATCTTGAAGACACGAGCATCAGGGATCCAAAGGGGGACACTGCTTGCAGAGCTGTCAGCTAGGGCACTTATTAAGGGCGTTTTGATCAGGGCAAGGGAAACACCAAGTCCAAGATTCAGAGGGGCAGCTATATAAGCCAATAAGCATGATGCTGTGGGGTCTCTCATTTAAGATGGTGCATGGGATTGTACTTAGTGAAAGAAAAAAAGACACAAAAAGAAGAGGTGCCCTCCATCCAACCACCTATCTATCCA
>RJWJ010022576.1:0-26730 GCA_004363605.1 Indri indri | reverse complement strand
TCTTGCTCAGGCTGGTCTCGAACTCCTGAGCTCAGAACTATCCGCCGGCCTCGGCCTCCCAGAGTGCTAGGATTACAGGCGTGAGCCACCGCGCCCGGCCCACATTTAACAATTTGATAAATCAGTTAAATAAGTTATTTTACATGGATGCAATGGAATTCAGCTGGTAAAAAGAATGAGTTAAACCTTTAAATACTGATACTTCTAAATGTCCACAATATATTAAATTGAAAAAGGAATTGCTTACCAGTATAAAATCCCATTAACATTTATATGGACAGCAGTATTTCAGAGAGGAAAATCTGGAAAAACATATGTCAGACTAACAGTGGTTAATTCATTCATCAAATTTGAAGATTATTTTTTAAATTACACAAGTACAGTGATGCACGAATAAATTCATCTTATAAAATTAATAGATACAAAAACACAGACTCAAATGTTCATAGCAACTTTATTCATAATAGCCCAAAACTTTAAATAACCCAAAGTCCATCAATTGGTGAATGGATAAACAAATTGTAGTATACAATGGAATATTAATAGTACTTGTTAATAAAGAATTTCATATACACTCAATAACGTGGATAAATCTCAAGATTATTATGCTAGGAGAAAGAAGCCAGACATGCTGTAAGAGTCTATGTATATGAAATTTTGGAAAAGGCAAAACTATAGTGACAGGAGATCAGTGACTGGCCAGGGGCTGGAGGTGAGGGGAGAAGATGACCACAAAGGAGCATGAGGGAACTTTTTGGGGTAATAGGAATGTCTGACATCATGATTATGATGGTAGTTACACTACTGTATACATTTGTTAAAATTCATGAAATTGTATGCTTTAAAATTGGTGAATTTTATTGCTGTAAATTATATCTCAATAAAGTGGACTTTAAAAAGTACAGACAAGCTCTCCTTAGACTACCACTCCAAAACTAGGTTCCCTCACTCCCTGGGAAGGCTACCTTCTCCCTCCACTAACTACCAAACTACCATTACTGCAAGTGAAGTCTACTTAATTTTTTTTTTTTTTTTTTTTTTGAGAGGTGTCTCATTCTGTTGTCCAGGTAGGAGAGGGAGTGCAGTGGCAGGAGCCTAGCTCACTGCAGCCATGGTCTCAAGCCATGGTCCCACCTCAGCCTCCTGAGTAGCTGGTAGGTACTGCAGGCACTTGGCCACCACACCCAGCTAATTTTAAGGTTATTTTTTATGGAGACCTGTGGGCGGGGGTCGAGGGTAGCAGATGGGGGCATCTCACTGTTTTGCCCAGTCTGGTCTCAAACTCCTGAACTCAGGCGATTCTCCCACCCCAGCCTCCTTCAAGTTCTTGTTCTGCACTTACACACACACACACCCAGGGGTAATATCCCCCCCGCCCCATTTATTTATTTATTTATTTATTTATTTTTCTTTTTCTTTTTCTTTTTTTAAGAGTCTCACTTTGTTGCCCCGCCTAGAGTGCAGTGGCATCATGCTAGCTCACTACAACTTTCAACTCCTGGGCTCAAGCTATCCTCCTGCCTGAGCCTCCTAGGCAGCCGGGACTACAGGCGCACACCACCACGCTGGGCTGATTTTTCTATTTTTAGTAGAGACGGGGTCTCACTCTTGCTCAGGCTGGTCTGGAACTCCTGAGCTCAAGCAATCCTCCCACCTGGGCCTCTCAGAGTGCTAGGATTACAGGCAAGAACCACCCCGCCCAGCCAGTAATCTGTATTTTTATATTACTTTACAGTAAGTACTACTTGGCAATTTTCCACTTTTCTTTATAATATATAGTTCTATATCATTCTAACTCCTTATAGTATTCCATAGTATGGATATACCATAGTTTATTCAATCATCCCCCTATCACTCAACCACATTTATTGAGTTTTGCTGCGTGCCAAGTTCAAGGAATACAATGGAATATAAAAACGAACTAGTTTTCTGCTTTCCTAGTGTTTTCAGACAAATCTGGAAGGGGAAACGGGTTGTCAAATATAGTAACCTTAAATGTGAAATTGTAACTACGAAGGGAGGTGATGATGCTTTGAGGCTAAGTATAGGGAGATTTATCTAGTCATCAGGTCGAGAAAGTATTTTCCAAGGCATCTGAGAGGTGGGTGAACATGGTTTAACTAGAGTAAGAGTGGGGTTTGGGGTAGCTACTAATCCTAAACTACAGCAACAGTATGGCAGAAGAAATATGTGGAAGGTGGTGAAAATTATGAGGGTCATGTTTTTCGATACTTTTTTTTTTTAATACCTTATTTTGTAAACAGTAAAGCAAGATCATAAATATTTTTAAAGTGAGGAGGCTTTCCACTTCCTTAACGTAAGGAATATATCTTTCGAGCTTCTTCTAGGGGAGAAAAAGTGCAAGAAAAGCAAGACTACCTCGTTGACTCCTATTCACAAAGCAATAGCCGGTGAAAGTGTCTTGTAGCTCTCCTGTCTTCACACATTATTAGGGATCTTCAGCTTGATCTGGCGTAGGGGTCTAAGTGTCTTAGGTCTAGCTCCTTAATAGACTGCCACAATTTCTCCGACCACACGTCTCCTTTTAACCACCTTTGTCCACAGAGGGCAGGGCAGGCCTTCACCTCTGTACTACGGCAAACGTCCGGTCCCGTGCGTAAAAAGGGGTACGTTCACGGGACCAGGGAATCCCCAACGCGCGCCGCGTTAAAGAGGTGGACGAAGTTCACCGCCCTAACCCATAATGCACAGCTCGACTTCCCGGAAGCAAGGACTACAGCCCCTAGGAGGAATTCATCCGGGCGGAAGCGTCTGGCTTGGAGTCTAATTGGAAGTGACGAAGCGAGGTATTGTGGGACTTTGTCGGTCTCCCAATACGCATGTGCCAACGCCCGGAGGTGGTGGCGACGAGAGAAACATGTCAGCAAAACTGGCCAATCCCCTGCGTGCGCAAGCGCTGTGGCTCAGGCAGCACCGGAAGCACAGGGGGATGGGGCGGCGGTGACGCGATTCTGTCCGCGTTGGAGGGGCCGGGCTGCTGCCGGAGTCGCCGCGGTCGTCGCGTGACGTGGCACAGCAGGATCCTTAAGGCCAAACCCGGAGCTGCCGAGCCAGTCGCCCAGTAGGTCCTCGTCCCGCTAATTCCTGTCCCGGAGCTTTATCCGACACACCGGCCAGCGAGACGTCCCTGCTGCCCTTTCTTTCTTTCTCAGCTCTTTCTCTTCTACTTCAGTTTGCCGGGAGCGTGAAGAGAGAAGGCCTGGGGACGCCCCAAACCCCTTCTGCCCATCGCAAGTGCCACTACCGCCATGGGCCTCACGATCTCCTCTCTCTTCTCCCGCCTCTTTGGCAAGAAGCAGATGCGCATTTTGATGGGTGAGTGAGAGGCCCCAGTGGAGATCCGGGGAAGGCCGGGTCTCTATGCTTGGGACGGTCTCCGGGCCTGTTTTTTCCTCTGCGGGCCGTGGTGGGGGAGGGGCGGCCGGTTGTGGGTCAAGAGGACTCTTTAAGGGGAAACAGTGGAGCGAAGAGTGAACCATCGCCCGGTATCTGTCGCCGATGAGGCAGGGACAGGGGCCTCAGGCAAGGTTTCCTCTTTCTGGGCTTCGCTTTCTCTCCTTGATCTTATTGAAAGCTGGACAAGATTGGGCGGAGTTATGGGGGAGCGAAGTCAGAAGTGAACAGTGGTGAGGCCCATTCTGAGGATGCGATCTGCATCCCCTCTTCCCAGGGTGTGGGCAGCGGTTGGGAGGGAGGGACAGCGACTCCAGCTTTTCGCCTCCCCCTTTCCCCTTCACATATACACTCCATTGGTATGTGAGCGAGTGGCCGCCGAGAGCCCGGAGCCGCCCAGGGGCAGGAAGTGACCAGGCCCTGTGCCGTGGCTAGGGAGCAAGATTTCCGAAGAGTCTGGAGTCCTCACGCTCAATTTGCTAAACTTTGCCTCTCACTGGATTCGGCTGCATTTTTTCCGTTCTTCTTATTAATAAGCTCATTCTCCGAAAATTAAGTTTATCTTGTCTGTTTCTTTTGGCTGCTTTCAAGAATTTTAAATATATTTGGTTTATTCTCTTTGTTTTTCAAACTAATTTTTATCTAGCTTGCTCAATGTTTAATGCAGAAAACTTTTAGAAAACAAATTTTTTAAACCTGGTAAGTTTTTAGTAACTGGACTAAACATCATGACGCTTAATTTTAGGGTAGCTTTTTAAAATAGTGACTACAAAATTGTTTTTTTTGAAATTTTCTTTTTTTTTTTTTTTTAGAAAATGGGCTTTTGAAAAACTGCTTTTCCTGGTCCGTTTTTTGCTCAGCTGAGGGAGAAGGGCTGTCACTCAGGTGATGTAAGCATCCCCTACTCCCGTTAGTACTGTGAGTTGTCTCTACATCACAGTGGAGCTCTATCGACTTGAATAATGCTGTAAGGAGCTGCTCTAACTTTGAATATTGAAACTTGTTGGTTCCTTAGTGTTTTGGGAGGGGTGTTATTTTTGAGTTCTACTACCATCGAAAAGTTTTCAAAAACAAGCTTCTGTACCGCTTGAAGATATATAAAGAATGAGAGTATACATATTTGGTTCTTGTTTTACTTTCCTGTTAATTCAGCCTTCTTACAATTCATAAAGTAATTGTTCATGATTCATTCATAAAGGTAAATCAGTGTTTTTCTCTTTCAAAGTATCTCAGATTTTCTTTGTGGAGAGGGCAGAGAATTATTTTAGGAAGGCAAGCATATCATTTAAACTTTAAGTGGCTGAAAATTAGTAGTCTAAAAACATTGGAAGTCAATGGGAGGACTTTGTGATAAATGACTTTCCAGCCTGTTCCTTAAAGAGATTAGCCAGTATATATGGTTGTGTTCCAGAAAATGTAGTGTATTGGACTTTTTACTTATGATTTATTGTAAACGAATTGCTGTTTTTCATTTTCTTAGTCTTTGGTGATTGCCGAAAGTGTGTGTGGGAGGCCTGGTGAGGTGGCTTGTAATCCTAGCACTTTGGGTGGCTGAGGGAGTTCGAGACCAGCCTGCGCAACGTAGCAAGACCCCATCTCTATAGTAAAATAAAAAAGCTGGATATGGTGGCGCATGCATGTAGTCCCAGCTACTCAGGAGGCTGAGGCAGGTGGATTGCTTAAGCCAAGGAGTTTGAGGTTACAGTGAGCTATGATTGTGCCTCTGCATTCCATTCTGGGCGATAGGACCCAGACCCTGTCTCTTTTCAAAAAAAAAAAAAAAAAAAAAAAAAAAAAGAAGTGTTGGGGTTAGGGAAAGAAAGGTAGAATTATGCTGGAAACACTTTCCTATATTTACTATATTAGGGAGGCGTTTCCCTCCCCCCATATAATGATTGGAAGAAAATGGAAGAGGAAAAGGATTTAACTTTCTGCATTTGTGCAGGGGATTGAAGTCATGAGAGTTATTCATTTTATTTCAAATTTTTTATTACTTGGGTCTGCTATTCTTGTTTTGTACTTTAATTTGGGGATAATCAGTTTTCCTGGATTAAAAACACTTCACAGTCAACTTTTATGGTAACTCATCAAAGAAAGTAGCAACAGATGAGGGAAATACGTGCATGAACAGGAAAAAGTGTGATTTGGAAGTTTGATAATTCTTAAATTTTTCTGTCTGCCTTTATGAGTAATTGTATAAATAATCACTTTTAAAGTGTCTGCCCCATTCAGCTGTTACAATTATCAGTTAATGTTTTTTCATATTACATTAGCGTGCTTCTTTTTCTTTGATAATGCTTGGATAAAATTCATGCCTTCTTGAGTCAGCGGCTTTTTTAGACTTTACATTTTAAAGTATATTAAGAGATAGCAGCTAATGTGTCTGGTTTGCCAAGCTTCTCTAGAGAAGTTTTAAATTCCATTCCTACAATAGCTGCTCTCCCAAGAGTAAAAGTTCAAGTAATTTTAAAAGGTGTTTGAAAGTTAATTCGTAGTTAACTGTACTAAAATAAAAAGCTAGGGCCGGGTGTGGTGGCTCACGCCTGCAATCCTAGCACTCTGGGAGGCCGAGGCGGGCGGATCGTTCTGAGCTCGGGAGTTCGAGACCAGCCTGAGCAAGAGCGAGACCCCGTCTCTACCAAAAATAGAAAGAAATTAATTGGACAGCTAAAAATATATATAGAAAAAATTAGCCGGGCATTGTGGCGCATGCCTGTAGTCCCAGCTACTTGGGAGGCTGAGACAGTAGGATTGCTTGAGCCCAGGAGTTTGAGGTTGCTGTGAGCTAGGCTGACACCACGGCACTCGCCCCAGGCAAGAGAGTGAGACTCTGTCTCAAAAATAAATAAATAAATAAATAAAATAAAAAGCCAATACAGTGTGTGAAATTTAATGTTATTTGAACTGTTGATTGACAGGAATTATGTAGTAGTTTATTTATAAGGCAAAATTATTCATGTGAATGATATTGCCCGAGTTAGAAAGCAGTGGCTTCTGCATTATTCTATTTTAAGTCTAGTGTCTATACTTTGATCCGTGATAAGATGTAATTTTGGTAAATGAATCCCTAAATTATGTTTATATCCAAAAGTGTTGTACACAAGAATTTCTCTAATCTCTTTACTTTGAATTTTTGAGTTCTTGCCTGTTGAAAAGCTGAAAAGTGTTGCTTTCTACAAGTTTCCTAACAACAGTGTAGTTCTGTATTGCCTTATTGGTAACCATGGTTTTTGGGAACCAGGGAGGTTCAGGAGAAAAGATCCTGTATTTGCCAATTTAAAAAATATTGCCAGTATTTTAAGTGAGGCTTCAAGCTAAAGAGTGGTATTTCATGTGTTCTTTCTTTTTGACTTAGCATATTACAAGCATTTTCTCACATCTTTTGTTGAAAACATAATTGCCAGCCTTTTTTTAAAAAATGGCCTTCTGATTAGTTATGTGAATATAGGGAACAACTGAAAAGGCAAAAATCTTTAGTTTTGTGCCACTGGAAGTTGATAGATGCAGCCATCCGTAGATGTATGTACCTTTTCGCATTACATTACAAAATATTGCTGTGGAGACTTTGATAATTTGCTGCTAATTAACTCATTGATAAAAGTACAGATGTTCCTTCCTGATCTGTTGGTCAGAAGCAAAGCCTAAGCTCATTATAATTTTCCAACATACCTGATAGCTTCAATTTCTGTTTCCGTTTGGATGATCAAGTCTCTGAGGAATTAGAGAGATAAAATATTAAGATACACTGTGTCCACCAGAAATACCTAAAGGCAGGATGACTGTATATAAATACTGTTAGAGATCTCTGGCATCAGAACTGGGGGTTTTTTTTGTTCTGCTTTGTTTTTGTTTTTTAAAAAATTGATATGTAATTCATATACCAATGAAGTTTTCCTCCGTCGGCCCCCCCCCGCCCCCTTTTTGAGTCAGTGTCTCACTCGGTTGCCCAGGCTCAGTGCAGTGGCATCATCATAGCTCACTCCAGCCTCAAACTCTTGGGCTCAAGAGATCCTCCTGCCTCAGCCTCCCGAGTAGCTGGGACTACAGGCATGGTATCACCACACCTAGCTAATTTCCTTTTTTTTTTAAGAGATGGGGTCCTGCTATATTGCCCAGGCTGGCCTCCCAAAGTGCTAGGATTGCAGGCGTGAGCCACCACGCCCAGCCAAGTTTACCCCTTTAAAATGAACATTCATTGGTTTTTAGTATATTCATAACTGTGTGATCACCATTGTTTAATTCCAGAATATTTTCATCATCCCAAAAAGAAACCTTATACCCATCAGCAATCACTCCTATTCCTCCTGCTCCCCATCCTCTAACACCTATTAATACTAATCTACTTTCTGTTTCTATGGGTTTGTCTATTCGGGATATTTCATGTAATGGAATCATATAATATGTGGCCTTTTGGGTCTGCATTTTTCACTTGGCATGATGTTTTCAAAGTTTATTCATATTATAGCACGTATCAGTACTTTATTGCTTTTGATGGCCAAATAGTAATTCCATTGTATGGATAAACCACATTTTGATTATCCATTCATTAGCTGATAGAAATTTGGTTGTCTCTACTTGTTCATTCTAATGAATAATGCTGCTGTGAACATTCATGAACAAGTTTTTGTGTGGGCATATCTTTTTAATTCTTGGGTAAATACCTAGGAGTGGAATTATGTCATAGTAACTGTGTTTAACATTTTGAGGGAAAAAGGTAACCTTTTGAGGAACTGACATAACTTTTGCAAAGCAGCTTCACCATTTTTCATTCCTACTATCTGTGTATGAGAGTTCTAATTTCTCCACAAGACCTAGGTTTTTTAATATCTGTTACTCTACTTTTGTGATTCTGGGGACATTTTTCTGAACACTAGATGGTTCACCTGAAAAATGGAAGGTTATTTTGGGGATTAAATTACAAAGATGTGTGGAATCACCTAGTATTGTGCTTGGAATACAATAAGCACACAGTTTTAAATTAATTTTATCATATGGCAGAAGGGGCAAGAAAAAATATTTTTTAATTATTCAAAGAAAAGAGAAGCTTAAAAAAAGAAAAAAGTGTTATGAAGGTACATTTCAAGCTTGTAGAAACTTTGATAAAGGAAAACATGAAGAAAAATTTTATCCATCTGAAAATGTACTTTTTTCTTCCTAGTCTTTTTCCTTACTGCATTTTTTTCCTCAAAGTTGAGGCAATTGGATCTAACTCTTTAAGTTAAAATATAAGTATTTCTTGCTGCCATAATTTGGTAGACATACTTTTTAATAAGACTGGCAAAGATTTTTTGAGGTAGTTTTGCTGCTATATTAACACTTTAGTCAAAGTGGTTGGTCTAGTTAAGGAGGACAAGCAATTCTTGTATATCTTTCAATACAGTGACTTGTTTACAGAGGTGGAAGGGAGGGGGAACATTTCTGGGCTATACAGATTAGTCTTATCGTGGTTAGTTGAGAATTGGTTAATTTCATTTTGTGGAAAAATCTCATTGCCAAATATTGCAACATTAAGGAAATACATACTTAAGAAACGACTAAAGTGGCACAAAATTGTTAGACCAACATATTTTTGAGTGAAAAAAGCTATATAAAAAGTTTTAAGTGATGATGGTATACATATAATTTGTGCATTTTAAAGGTCACAGTAGAAATAACTTTTTAAAAAAAACTCTTGGCTTACATTTATACAGTATTATTATTTTGGATACAACTGCAAAAGATACTTTCTATGTGACTGTAAGCCATTAAACTATTGTCTTGTAATTTTTATTTAAAAAATAATTGGTAGATGCTTATGGATGCATTATTCTTCCCTTTTTTAATGAAAGTAATACATGTTGGGTAAAAAAAAATTTTAACAAAGAAGTAGAAGACACTATTAAATATGCATACAAACAGGCATAAAACTTGTTAGAAGAAATTTGGATTATCTACGTGCTTTTCTGTAACTTAAAATAATTATGTAATCATGAGTTGTCTTGAATTTCTTCCATTCTTTGTCCGTATTCTTGGATTTTCATTGTTTTTAAAGGGTGGTGAACGGTCCGATGGACCTCCAGTGAGGACTGGCAGGTGCCATAGTCTTCAAAACTTGACTCAAAGTTTTGTTTTTGTTTTTTCTAGGCAACATCTCAGTTGCAGTTCTGACTTGGCTTAATCATATTTGGATGTAGTTAAAGGTGAATTTTGGTTTACTTAAAAATCTAATCAGAATCACCAAAAGAGGTCATATGCTCTTGAGAGACTTAGCTTTGTAGAACAATTTAAAGATCTGGTTGTGTTTTGCCACCCTCCCTTTGTGTTCTGTATTTTTACCAAACTTCAAGGTAGCTACTTTTTGTGTTTTTTAGAATTATGTTTTCTGATCTTTTTGATACTCTTCTATACTCAAAAAATAAAACACTTGTGTAACAGCTGGTTTTTCTTATGCCCATGATTGAGGGCTGGGGTGGACTGATCACTCTGACTAGTATTTTGGAAAGAATAAACTTGCACCCCTGAATGAAGAAGTAGGTAACAGGTTTTGATTACAGGACACACACGAATAGGAAGGCATAAAAGGCTTCAGTCTCTGGAGAGACCTTAAAGCTACCCTTAGTTGGGTACAAAGTAGAAAGGGTTGTTATAGGATAGAAAGTATTGCCCGTAGCTCTCAGTTCTGTTTTGGACTAACTGATAAAAGTTAAACTTATTTGCATAGGAATGTAAATTAGATAAGTGATACAATTTCAGTTCTTTTTAATGTATTAATATTGCTTTCATGTGTGAACTCATGCTTTGGTTTAAATATTAAATTGTCCGTGCTTAAATCAATATTCCATTGACTTGATTTTAAAAATCTGCAATAAGATAAATCCAGGCGGCCAAATGTGATGTACTTAGAACAATGATATATTTAATGTGGTTATTAGATATTGATCTTTTATTTATGAGGGCTTTAGCAAACAATGTGGAATATACAGATTTTGAGAGATTCATACTTACAATCAGTTAATTTGCTTTTATTATAAGGGGACTAGGACATAGTTATACAGGTGTATTTTTTCCCTGTAGCATCAAGATCTTTTACCTAAAATTTACTCTGTAAATAAAAGGAAAATTAAGTTTACAAATCTTAAGCTAATCCTTTATTCACTTTTTCTCGTATGTTCTGATTCAACTTTTAATTTGTGTTTTTAAAAATGGTGGTAGGCCAGGGCGGTGGCTCATGCCTGTTGTCCTAGCACTTTTGGAAGTTGAGGTGACAGGATAGCTTGAGGCCAGGAGTTTGAGACCAGCCTGAGCAACATAATGAGACCTCATCTCTACTGAAAATAGAAAAAAGTTAGCTGGGTGTGGGGGTGGGTGCCTGAAGTCCCAGCTACTCAGGAGGCTGAGGCGGGAGGATCACTCCCACTCCCACCCCCCACCCTCTCAACCCAGCTTTCCCTAACTCCAGGAAGAACTGGGAATAGAACAAGGATCAATTGATCCCAGGAGTTTGAGATTGCAGTGAGCTATGATCATGCCACTACACTCTGGCCTCGGCAACTAAACAACAAACAACAAAATGGTGGTAGTTCATAGAAGAATTAATAAGATTTAAATTGGAAGAGATCTTAGATTATCCGATCCAATCCCTTTGTTTTATGGCTAATTTCTCTGGCTAATTTCTATGGCTAATTTCTCAGTGTCCTAATGTGACCTGTTTAAAGGCATTTAACTAGTTCATGGCAAAGCTAGAGCTTAGAGCCTGAGTCAGTCACATACTCTTTTCTTTTCACTACTACATGCTGTCTGGGTCTAGAAAGAAAAATGGAAAGGACTTCTGTAGGAAGTGTTGCCTTTGTCTGGGAATCAGAAATAAGATAATTTCACTTCTAACTCATATTTGTGCCTTGAGCAGTCAACTTTTACTTTCAAACTCTAAATTTATTGTACAATTATTTCTTGGTGTGTGCTTTGGGTCTATATTTTAAATCTATAATGTTGCCTTCTAGTTGGATTGGATGCTGCTGGCAAGACAACAATTCTGTATAAACTGAAGTTGGGGGAGATAGTTACCACCATTCCTACCATTGGTAAGAAAGTTTATAGATGACTTTGATTTATAAATATCATAGTGATATATTGTAAAGTGAAATGTAATACAGTCTAATTTTGAAACTTTTTGTTAAGCTTGTTGATTATCTTAATAGGACTTTTAAACTATTCTAAGAATTTCACAATAAAGAAGTTTATTTTCTTAGTGATGCTTTATTTTGCACAGCAGTCATTTTTGTTTTCCTTTGTAGGTTTTAATGTGGAAACAGTAGAATATAAGAACATTTGTTTCACAGTATGGGATGTTGGTGGTCAAGATAAAATTAGGCCTCTCTGGAGGCATTACTTCCAGAATACCCAGGTAAGGAATACTATGTGTTCTTAAAACTTTTCTTTATGGATTTCATGCTCTGAAGTTTACATCAATATCTAATGTTTGCTTGGATGTTGGTGTTTACTCTGTGAGTTGGCATTCCTCTTATCTCTACTTCTGTATTCAGCGGACTGTCACTCCTGCCTCAGGCTAAATTACCTAGGGTGGAAGAGTTATGTAGCCATCACAGTAAGATTTTGGGGTGGGATGGGTGCCAGCATAATTTTCAAGAATGAATTTGCGGCCAGGCATGGTGGCTCACGCCTGTAATCCTAGCACTTTGGGAGGCTGAGGCTGGAGGATTGTTTGAGGTCAGGAGTTTGAGACCATCTTGAGCATGACTGAGACCCTGTCACTATAAAAAAATGGAAAAATTAGCTGAGCATGGTGGCAAGTGCCTGTAGTCCCAGCTACTTGGGAGACTGAGGTAGGAGGATTGCTTGAAGCCAGGAGTTTTGAGGTTGCAGTAAGCCATGATGACACTACTGCAGTCTAGCTGGGGGGACAGAGCGAGACCCTGTTTCAAATTTAAAAAATAATAAATTAGGTGTCTCATTGATAGTTCTTTTGGTTTCATTCTTAGTGTAGAAAGTAAGGTCAAACTTTCTGACATTGTAGTTTCAAATGATTGTATTAAGACAATTGATAGTCCTTCATTTAGCCCAATTAGGTGTTTACTTTATTGAAAATACATTAATCTACTATGTTGATTTGTAAGATATTTTAATATTACTATGTAGTATATATCTAATACTGACATGGGAAAGACCTTAGTAATCCTGTAGAGCAGGAGTTCTCAAGTTTGGCTTCACATTAGAATCACCTGGGAAGCTCTAAAAATCCTGAAGCCCTAATCATGGCCCTAGACCACTTGAATCAGAATCTGTGGGGATGTAATCCAGGTATCCAGAAGTGTTTCTTAAACTTTAATATGCATAACAATCACCTGCATGTTTGTTAAAAATACAGATTGATTTAGCAGGACTTGGCTAAGGCCTGAGATTATGTATTTGGGTGGTGTTGAAGCTGCTGGTTTGGGATCTTACAACAGTGGCACTATTGATAATTTGGGCTAGATTGTTCATTGTTTCTTGGGGATGGGGAAGGGCTGTCTATTGCCATGTAGGATGTTTAGCAGCATCCTTGTCCTCTACATAGTAGATGCCATTAGCAACACCCCCAGCCTACTTGTGACAACCAAAAACGTCTCCACACCTACAAAATATCCCCAGGGGACGGAACTGCTCTCTGCTGAGAAGCACTGTTCTAGTCTAACCCTCTTATATAAGAGGAAACTGAAACTTGGAATGACTTATCCAAGAGTGGAGAGTATATTCTTGTTTTCCCTTTCTGTTTAATCTGGTCGCAACTCTGTTGTCTTTTCTAGTACACAAGGGATTTCCAATCTGTTTTCTTTACTGTTTAAGTTGATTGATAAGTTTTTTTAAGTAAATTGTGATATTATAAGCACTTCATATATTTATGATAAGCAATGTCATCTTGTTCTCCAACTCTTAAAACATTGCATGCAAGTGAGGTATATTGCCACCAGGTTGCAGTGAATACCCTAGGTAAAGCTTATACCATAGCTAACCTGGCTGGAACAACCAGGTTTAAGTAGTAGGTCATGTTAAATAAGTGGTATGCTTTTTTTATTTAAAAATGAGAATGTTTATGTTTATTAACAAAGATGTGGCTAAAAAAGATATTTGATGTAGAGATGCATGCTTAAAAAAAACTTCATTATGGACAGCCATTAGGTTGAATATTCCTTAAACAAATGCTTGGGACTAGAAGTGTTTCAGATATTGGATTTTTTTTTTTTTTTTTTTTTTTGGATTTTGGAATATTTGCGTTATACTTACCCAGTTGAGCCCAAATTTGAAAATCTGAAATCTGAAATGCTCTAATGAGCATAATGTTGGTGTACAGAAGGCTTTGTATTTTGGAGCGTCTCAGATTTTGGATTTTCAGATTAGGGATAATCCTGGATACACAAAAGGAGAGACAATAGCATAATGAACTCTCATGTATCTATTATGCAACTTTAGTTATTAAGATATAGCTAATGTTTGATATTCATCTCTAATGTGCTTAGGCATTTCATTTAGGGAATATGTTCTGGAAATAGAATTAGATGTGAAATAAAACCTTGCTAATTCTTAAGCCTTGTAATTCTTTGCCAAGGGTAACCCTGGTCTTATCCCTAGATATGTTTAGAATGCTTTGTAATTTGCTTCAAGTTCTAAATTTGAGATTAGACCCATTCCTGGCCTCTTTGGGCCACCTTAGAACTAAAAGTCCAAGTACTACTTCCTAGGAAGCTCATGCCTGTGGGAGCAGGCTTTATTTGTTACTTGATGTAATCATAGCTAAGCTTTTAGCTTGCATTTCCAGCATTCCTGATCAGTTCTTCTAGCTATAAAATTTAAAAGAAGCTAATTTTACCTGTAACCATGTTTCTAACTTGCATTAACAATCCAGAGCACAGTGTGTAGAAAATTCCTCTTCATTGGATAATTATAATTAGTTTGCTATTATAAATAATTAAGACAATATTTAGCTTTTTAAGAAATTTTATAGCAGCTGAGCTTTAGAATTCTAGCTTCTCTACACTTTTGGTTCTAGGCTGTTTCAGGAAGAGAACAACTTAGAATTTATTCCTAAAATAATTCTCCCTCTCGGTGTTACTTTAGCACTGATAGTGTTATTAACATTTTAAAACAGAATAAAAATGGAATGTTTGTAGTCAAATAAAATTAGATCCCTTTTAGAGACATTACCTCTTCTAGAGGGTAGTTTCTTAAAAGGAATAGCTTTTGACATAGGGAAAGGAGACATAGATTTGTTAAATGTCTGCGATGAGCTAGGAACAAAGATAGATCCTTTATACCTCTATGCTTACATTTAATCTTTAACAGGCTTATAAAGTTAGTGGTATTGTTTTTATTTTACAGAAGAGGCACATTCAAGGATTAGGTAATATATGTAACAAGTAGTGCTGAGAATTTGGGTCTGTATTCCCACCACACTATATTGCCTTCCAGAACACCAAAAGTTTTTTCAAAGGATGGGATGTTTCCAACAGAGATAAAGGAAATGGACTTGAAATTTGCTAGACCAAAAGAAATTGTCATTTAATGACAGTAGCCCAATATAAGTGTTAGATGTGGCTGCAGAGCCCAGTACTATGGTAATGCTAAGGGATAAATAGAAAATGATGCAGGATAGTCCTTTGCCCTCATTGGATTTAATCTAGTTACTTATATAAATTAATAAGGGAGGACAATCTGATAAGTGACAAATGATCAAAAATACTTTTCAGGGGCTAGGGTTGTGGGAAGAAGAATATTTAAAGTCACTTTAGTATAACAGGAATAGATTTTTAACAAAGCTATAAAATTCATCTGCTCCCTCTTCTTCTAGCTGATGATTTTATACTTTCCCACTTGAAAGTTCTTAGGAAAGTCTTTATTAATTGCTTCCTAATTTTGTTTCTTTTGTGGTGTAAGATTCTAATATCTGTGAGTGTGTTTAAGAATTGTTACTGCCTTCCTTTTTGTTAAGGATTTCTTACTTGATCAGGTGAATCTTGGAGTTTTTCTTGGTACATTTTAAGACTTCCTTCTGATTCTAGAATCAGGCAGGCAACATTCTGGAGCAAGGCTACTTTTTTCTTTTTCCTTCCATGATGAAGCATATAAAAACTACTGTATCATTCCCCCACATTCTACTCCCTTCCTTTTTTAATACTTTGTGCATGCCTTTGAGTGAATAAGCTAATCATGATTCTTTAGGATCTTTGATTTATTTTTTTCCCTTTCGTTCCCACTTTGTAGCTATTTGCTACTAGTAACTTACTTGCACTTAAATGTGGGAGTACAGAGGGAAGTGGGGAAAAGGATAAAATTTATTCTTAGGGTAGGTGAGAAAGGTGATCAGTTGGTTAAGAGTAAGATTTTTTTAGATTTGAAATTAACACTAATAAGTTAAAATCACAAATAGTACTCAAATCAATTTTCAGTATTAGAGCCCTGAGTTTTGGGTTTTGGTGGTTTTTTTTGCTTGTTTGTTTTTATTTTGGAATAAGGAGACATTTTCTTCCTAACATCTAACCCTTGATACCATTTTGCTGCCTATACTTGTTTCATATTTAGTGTGTCTTTTAACTGTTATAATGTATTGAAACAATTTTTCCCCAGGGTCTTATTTTTGTGGTAGATAGCAATGATCGTGAAAGAATTCAGGAAGGAGCAGAAGAGCTGCAGAAAATGGTAAGAATATACTTAAAAGTCATCATTTTCAACATGTGTTTTTCAAGGTGACAGTGGTGGTGTTTAAGTGGTTGGTACTTGCACAAATGAATTCTCTTGGGACTAGAAAGAACCATGAAGAAACCATATTATCCATGGGTTCTTAAGAATGCACACCAGCATCTCTTGCAGCACTTTCTTAAAAACACATGGAAGAGTAGCTACTTTAGTAAGTTGAGAGGAAGGTGCAGCTTGTTCTTAGAATGCTTCATAGGTAATTTTGATGCATATCTCTGGGGTTGAGGATATCTGATTTAGTTCAGTCCCTTATTTTACAGATAAGAAATCTATAGTTTTGAAGCAGTTTTGACATAGAAATACTGATTCAAATCCTTTGTTCTCAAGGTCATCAGTTTCAATTTTCTCTATGCTGTGCCTATAATTACTTCTGAAATGTTTTATAATAGCAACCATGATAAAAGATTCCTTCTGGAAGCAGGGGCAATTTGGTTGACAATGCCATTTTAGCCTTGCCATATATCAGATTAATGTTTTCATGTATTCACATTGTTAAATATCCTGGAAAAACCCCAGCTACTCAAGAGGCTGAGGCAGGAGGATTGCTTCCGCCTAGGAATTGGAGGCTACAGTGAGCTGTGATTGTGCCCGCTGTGATTGTGTTTATGGCAAACTTGTAGCCATAAAATGTTTGCTGAAATGAAATCTTAATTCTCATTTATTGCTCCTAAGACTAGAGTGCAGTTTGTAAAACTATGGTGCCAGTATATGTGTAACTAATTCCTTGGTGGCTTTTCGCCTAATGAGTCAAATGTCACCAACATCCACTCTTTTTAAAAAAAAAAAAAAAAAACAGCTTTATTGAGATATAATTCACATAACATAAATTGTAGTATATACAGTTGTACAACCATCATTACAATCTACTATTAGAAAATTCGCATCACCCCAAAAAGAAATCCTGGAATCATTAGCAGTCACTCCCCATTCCCTCCCTCCCCTACACCACACTCCCAGCCCCTGACAACTACTAATTTACTTTTTGGCTCTATACAGTCACCTCTTCTGGATGTTCATATAAATGAAATGATACAATATGTGGTCTTTTATGAGTAGCTTCTTTCACTTAGCACAAATTTTCAAGGTTCATCTATGTTGTATCATGTACCAGTACTTACTCCCGCCAGCTTCTATTTTTGGTACTCTTTGTATTTTTCATTATACTGCTAATGTCCAAATAATTGTGTTGTTGTCCCACTGTTGTCTGATCCAGTTGGCTAGAAAGGATAAAAGTCCAAAAAAATCATCTGAGTACTTTTGCTACTAAGTACCATAAGATCATGCCATAAACACTTTATTCCCATATGTGTTTCTTGCCTTTATTAGTCCTAACGATGGATAATTGTGAAGGCTGGAGTGGTTTTCCTTAATAAAGTGGTAGGATGATTGGCTTAAAAACAGTTTTGCTTTACTTGAAGGCATATGATTGTTTGTTCTGAATTTAAAAACCAATGGGTATGAGATTTAAGTTGTAAGAGTACCTGAACTTTATTTGGAGAAATTTGGTTGATGTTTAATAATGTATTTAAGTATTCAATGTTGAATAAAGGATACATTTGGGAAGACCGTGTTTTAGTTGATCGCAATAATTGGATTCCAGTTTGGTGGTCATTAATGTCTTAACTTTTATTTCCAGCTTCAGGAAGATGAATTGAAAGATGCAGTGCTGCTGCTTTTTGCAAACAAACAGGATTTGCCAAATGCCATGGCCATCAGTGAGATGACAGATAAATTAGGTCTTCAGTCTCTTCGTAACAGAACAGTAAGTATTCGAAGGTTGATATTAACCTCCTTACTGTTAGTTATTAGGAGAATTGCTTAAGTTAGTATTTAGTATAAACATTTATTGTCCCCTTTGAACAGATAATGAGCCCATTATTTATTTAAAAGTATGGTAATATACTCTCTTGCTTATAAAAAAAATCACCTCTTTCAGGCTTTATTTCAAACCTTTATAAATTTGCATTTAGTTTTACTTTAAAGTACATTGATGTCTTCTCCGTTTAACTTTTAATATATCTTTTAAGGATCCAAAAATTTGATTTTCGTTAACTTTAGTATTAATAAAGATACAGGAAACTACTGTAGGAGAATTAGAATATCTAAAGATTATTGATATTCTTAATTTTATATCTTTTAAATAGCTTTACAACAAATATTTTGTAATTTGGTTTTCTTATTAAGGATCCAGTATTTAAATTTTGAAGGTATTTTGAATGTATTTTGAATATAAGATTATAAGAAATTTTCTGCTTGCTCTCAAATAGCTTATTTTAGATCAGAGATTGAGAGATTGGCAAAACGTGATATACTATTTTATATATGAAGATGAATATCACATACTATTAGTGTCATGTGCTTTATAGTAATTTTACATTAACTTGTAAACAAGGCAAGTATTGTACTGTGGCAAAAACAAAAACTGTTGCCTGATCGAGATTTCGCAAGCTGATTTAAACAAGATAAAATGTAAAGGATCCAAGTTTTCCATGCTATGAAGGTATGAATTCATGCCTTTCCCCAGCCCTCCTGTTACTTACTTAGGTTGGGTAGTCAAATAATAAGTGGCAAGGCAACGTGGTATTCCTGCAGTGGCCTTGCAACATTAAAGCAGGGTTGTTTTTTGAAGGCAAAATAAAACTGGTCAAAAAGATGATTAATAAAAATAAAGTATCTCCTAAAGGTAAATTGGTTTCTAGGTTTTCTTTCTTAATAGTTGTAACTTTTCATTGCATTTCAGACAGATACTGGAGATAAGATTCATTACCAATTTTTTAAAAAGCTGGAACTTTTTGGAATGCATGAGACTAAAGATAGTGAAATTATCTGAAAAGTTTAATCAACAAACCCTACTCTTTCAAAAATAGACCTCTTCTACTTTGAACTTTGTTTAATGGGAAACAAGAGGGTTATAAAAACCAAGTGGGTAGTTTACTAGTAATTTCTTCATGAATCTTTTCTTCCGATTAAGTGGTGGAAAGTTGACTAAATCTAATGAATAGGTAGGTAGAAGTAGCTTTAAATATGGGGGGAGTTTTGTGAGAAGCAGGAAGTGTGAGAAGACTCCTAATGTAAAGGGTAATTTTTTCTTTCCCCAAGCACAGTTTCAGCAAAAGGGGTAGATAATTTTGAGTAATCTTTATAGTTACTGAGATCATTAAATATACAATCGATCATTTGTGAGATGTAATACTTTACTATGTTTACATTTATTCCTATCATTTTATATATTAAATTTTTCTTTTCTTTTTTCTTACATGTTTATAATTGCTGACTTGTAATATGATTGGACATTTGGGAGAAATATTTAATTTTTTGATTAAGAAAGCTTAAACACTGTGGTTGTATATAGTGTCTTATGTTAATCAAGTATCTTCTTGTCCTTTCTTTACAGTGGTATGTTCAAGCCACTTGTGCTACACAAGGAACTGGTCTGTATGAGGGACTTGACTGGCTGTCAAATGAGCTTTCAAAACGTTAAATGAAACTGGATATCTAACTAAGGACATGTTTGATAGAATTGGTCTAGGCTTATTACAACAAAATTAGTTTGCATCTTGGTTATTAAACAATATCTGGGACTGGTTTGGGCAGAATGTTACAGCGTTTAAACTTATTTTGTTGCCAATTATTGTTTACCAAGTATAATGTTGCTATTTAGCAATGTGCTTGGTTTTAAAGAAATTCTCCTTGGGAAAAAAGTGTCCTCTTTTAATTTTACCTCCCTTTAGCCTAAACGCCTGGACATAGCCATTGTGAAAGCTCTAAAGAAGTCGTTTTGAATGTTTTTTGAGCCCACAACAAATAATGTTTTAAAGTTATCCCCTTGCTACTTTACTGATACCTTTATCATTCCTGGGACAGTCTGCTGATTTAAAAATGTAGCATTCCATTTGTATTTATTTCTCTCCCTTGCCAAAAAGATTTTCTAATACTGCTTGTACCAGCCAGGGAAATGCTCCAAAACACTATTCAGCTCTCTTGCACTGAGGAACTTACTTTTTCTCTCATATTGACTCCTGGCCTCCATCAGCCAAACTTACCTTTGTAGTTTGGATTTGATAGCTATTTAGTTCTGTGCTGGTTGCAAAGAGTTCATATTGAGATGGTTTTTAATACTCAGCAGATTGTCTTCCTTTATATTGTATCTTTTTTATGTTGCATGTTGCTTTTGGTATCACCCTGACTCTTTGCCCAGTATATGATAGTTCTGATGATGTTTTATTGTTTATTGGTGAACATATCTTCATTAAGAGTTTTTGGAAAACTCATCAAATTCAATGAATACATTTTCTTCATAACCCATTTGGAATTATTCCTAATAAAATGATAAAACATAATTGTGTGTCTTCTTTTTGAGTCTTGAAGGTATTTGAAATGGATTTTCTTATGTAGCAGAGTTGATTTGCGTATTTGACATACTATGAACAATAATACAGATCCCAGTGGGTTTACTAATTGTTTAAATTGGAAATAAAATATGGGTTGTTATGTGTATAACAGTGGAGAGCAACATCAAAAACTTAATTTTCTTTGATAAAATACTACTTTTTTTCTATAAAATACTATTTTGATACTGTAAATTTCTAAGGTCAGATCAAGAGTTAAAAGGCTGTAATAAAATGAACTGCCCACAAAGCATGTATGCATATGTGTGTTCTACAGCTAACATTAGTTAAAAAAAAAAAAATTCAAGTGTAGTTTGCATGGCAGTTTACAAGGACCGTTAGTAATGTTACTCTCTTACAAAGATCTAAGTTCACAAGCACTTTTTTTTAACATCACAAATTTTAGAATTTCAATAGAAAGTTGCACGTAACTATTTTGTCAATAAGGCAATAAAGGTATACCTCATTAACTACATCTATTAAGTTATGGACTCAACTTGATAATTTTGAATAACTTAGTTTTTGTCTATATTTTAATGTTTTATGTATTTTATAAAACTTGCTTTTTATGATTCTTAATGGCTTGTATAGATTCAGTTAATTTTATGGATTGAAGATTTATTTTTAAAACCAAATGCATGCTTATTAAAAAGTATTTTTTAATTGTTAAAAAATCCTCTGGATCAAGCAAAAAAGAAATTAGAATTAATCAGTTGATGATTATTAAAAACAGTGTACAGGGATAAAGAATGTGTTTAGGTTGTATCACTTGATGTAAGTGCATCTTTCCTGGCCTCCTGGATGAATTCTCCCTTCTTCCTTCCAAATAAGAGGTCTTATTTCTTGGATAAAGCTAAAATATGGTATATAGTATGTATAGTTTTATAGGATATCAACTAGGAAATACAAAACTT
Organism: Indri indri; assembly: GCA_004363605.1. NCBI lineage: Eukaryota > Metazoa > Chordata > Mammalia > Primates > Indriidae > Indri > Indri indri. Next base: position 5,288 of record RJWJ010022576.1, on the reverse strand, counting down.
CAAAAAATTCTATGTTAACAATTATAGTTAAGTCACCAAGGTGGTTTTTTTTTTTTTTTTTAACAGTAATTAAGTCAGAAGTGTTTTCTCTAAAGAGGGAGTCCATGTAATCCTTATAATAGAAGGCAGCTATTACTACCAAATAACTGCATTAAGAAACTAAAATTGCCAATTTTTTTTTCAAAGAAAACAACTTGGCAACTTAGCAGATGTTTTTTTACCCCCTAGAAATTACTTTTTCTTCAGTCCTTGTAGTATTAGTTTTTTTTAAAATCAAGTTGAGAAAGTTTCATTTTTTTCAAATGAAAGTGATTAAATGCTTTCCAAGAAAGTATTGAAAGATAACTCCTAAAATGTCTTTCCCCATTTTATGCAAACTTACAAAAAGCACTATCACTGTCTTTATTTATCGAAGTACTCTTATGAAATATTTGATGCTCAAGATTGGATGCTGTTTACTCAAATGTTAAACTTAGTGTTGGTCAATCAATGAGAGGTCTCTGTGATTGTCCCTATTATACAGAACAGTTGATTATGCCCCTACAATAAAAAATATTCTGTCAAATAATTGTTGAATAATGTTAACAGAGAAACTGAAGAGGAATTGTGATTCCCTTAAAGACTTACTGGCAGCATCAGTGTCGAGGATAGTACCATTATCTATTCTCTATCCCCCTTTCCAAAAGCTTTTTTTTTTTTTTTTGTCCATAATATTCCCCATTGTCTTTTGTCTAGCTTTACCAGTTGCTTTTCTATGATGTGATATCTTTGATACTTTGTTAAAGATTTCAATTTCCATGGATTTTCTACCTTTACCTTACATAGTCTATTGATGATAAAACTTAAGTGAGATATTATCCTAATCTTGCAGAGTATCAGTGTCTCATCAGAGACTTCCAGTTTACTTCAGTATAGGTACAAAATTATACATAATTATTTTCAAGTCACTGGGAATAAACTTTCTTAAATGTGGAATTTCTGGTTCCTTGTCATGGAGTTTTGCATGTGACTTCTGATTTGTCACTGAAAACAAGTGCTTATACTTTCTGGTGGCCTGCTGGATGTTTCAATAATATAAATAGTGGTTAACTAACTCTGGTAGAATTAACATGAAAATTAAGAGCAAATGGTTGGTATATCTGCAAGTACGTTATCTGAAGATCTAATATAGGGAAAGTTAGAGAACCTAGCTCTTGAGTCTGATTACCTACTGAGAATGTGATTAGAAATAATCTACCAGCAGTTTACTTTTCCTAAGGACCAACAGAATGAGTGCTAGGATAGTACTGGACACCAGGAACTCACTCTTCCTAGCCAACATTTATTTATATAATCAGCTTAGTTATTTTTAGGAAAATGTTAGGAATGAAATACTGGCATGACATGCTTAATCTCATTAAGATCATCTAATCATTAAGCTTTAAAGACTACATTAATATAAAATTGGACTTGGATTGGACTTGGCTCTAAAATTTACTCCCGAGGCCGGGCATGGTGGCTCAGGCCTATAATCCTAGCTCTCTGGGAGGCCGAGACAGGAGGATTGCTTGAGCTCAGGAGTTTGAGACCACTCTGAGCAAGAGTGAGACCCCATCTCTACTAAAAATAGAAAAATTAGCCAGGTGTCGTGCTCCTGTAGTCCCAGCTACTCTGGAGGCTGAGGCAAGAGGATCACTTGAGCCCAGGAATTTGAGGTTGCAGTGAGCTAAGATGATGCCACTGCACTCAGGGCCACAGAGCAAGACTCTGTCTCAAAAAAATAAAATTCACTCTTGAGAATTATTTAAGCTCAAGCATTTTCTTGATATATTTCTACTAGTATGTATGTTGTGACATTGTATTCAGGTGCCACTACTGGAAGGTTACTTGGTGGCTGCTGTTTCTGTGTTACTTTTGGACAGATACCCTTTATAATTATTTCCACAAACCATATAAAATGGTTAAGTAGTTGAATTCTATTAATAATATCAAAGATTGTGAGAAATGAATAGCAAAAGCAATTATCTGGTCTCATGCAGGGAATAATTAAGGTAGCTGTACTAGTGGATGCCTGCTAGGTCATTTGCGTATTAAAGGACAGGTCCCTTCCTGACTTTGTCAGTGATTTCTACACTATTCTAATGGTATGTGTGCCTTCAATCTTACTGGGCATGTAAGTACTCAGTGTTGAGGGGCCTAGCCCTGCCTTTTGCAGGGGAGCTGGCTCAGGAACTCGCCAGACTTAGGTTACAATGGTTCATTTTTTAGACTGGGTTGAGTGCCATTCAGCTAAAAGGGATGTATTAAGCACAGATGGAGCAAGGCTTGCCTCCCGGATGGCCCTGAAGAAGCAATGGATAGTGATTTTTTTTTTAAAGGAGGGGTGGGTCAACAACAACTTATTTTAAAATGGGCAAAGGATTTGAATAGATTTTTCGCCAAAGATACACAGATAGTCAATGAGCACATGAAAAGATACTCAGTGTCATTAACCATCAGAGAAATGCAAATCAAAACCACAACGAGATGCCACTTCACACTAGGATGCCTATAATCGAAAAGATAAGTGTTGATGAGGATGGAGAGAATGTGGAACACTCATTGCTGGAGGGAGTGCAAAATGGTGCAACTCCTTTCGATAATAGTCTGCCAGGTTAAACAGCTCCCATATGACCCAACAATTCCACTCCTATGTCTATGCCCAAGAGAAATGAAGACATATCCACTCAAAAACTTGTACACAAATGTTTATAGCAGCATTATTCATAGAAGCCAAAAAGTGAAGCAATCCAGATGCCCATATGATGAATGGATTAATTGGTAATATCCATACGAATATTCATCATGCAAATGAAGTACTGATGCATACTACAACATAGAAGGAACTGAAAAATATCCTAAGTCAAAGAAGCCAGTCATAAAAGACTACATAATTATATGATGCCATTTATTTGAAATGTCCAGGATAGGCAAATCCATAGAGACAGACAGTAGGTAAGTGGCTGCCAGGAGCTAGGGGAAATGGGGAGTGACTTCTAGGGGGTATGAGGTTTCTTTCAGAGGCCAGTCCTCAACTGATTGACATACAGTGGCAAAAAGCCCTTAAAGAGAAAGACATCAATTTAGGACTGAAGAGCAGAAGCATCATGGATTGTTTCATTTAGGATGAAGAAAAAGCACAGAAGCCAGGATGCAAAAGGCCAGATTTCTCTAGGTATATAATAAAAAGACATGAAAGGGGTAATGTAATTCCTTTATTTATAATAAAGATTCTTAAAAATTCTACAGCTTGAATATAAATATCTGTTCTTGGTTTAAGACAGCCAAAATACTATACTTAACCCAGCTTTTTCTGAGAAAGGCTAGTTTTATTTCCAAGTGATTTTATCACTGAATGCACCATTTCTACAAACTATTCCACAGGGGTTATATGCAATACTTTTAAACGTGTGTATACAGGTGCTCCAGAACCTGCTTCCCCCATAGCGAGGTCCCTGAAAGTTCAGTCCATCATCGATTCCAGGCTCCAATGATATGCTGTGGTATACATGGCTCCTTATCGTGCTTTGCCTACTGTATACTTCTTGTGTCTCTCCCGCGAAGCCCCATCCTGCCTCTATTCTAACTTCAAGACCATCCATTTGCAACCCCCTCCTTTTTAATAATTTAAATGACCTCCATAAAAGATCTCTACGTCCCTTCTCAGCAGAGAGTAGCTATAGAAGAAAGATCTCTGCCCATTTTCCCAACTTCTGAGTTCATCTTAAAATAGAAATTTAATTTTAACAACAGGGGGAATGTTAGGGCGGCCTTGAATCTCCTAATTTTCTAATAACAGCTTAAAGGCCAATCTTGAGCTCTCCCTACTCTTTGCTGCTAGTTTCTGTCCCAAACTAGCAAGCAACTTGCTGGGAAAGACAGCAATGCCTGCTTCCCAATCTTTCTAATTTTTAATTTTTTCCCTTTTTCATACCTTGTCCTTCCTTATCTTACGTGTATATAATAAAAAGGGTGGAATGTTAGGCTTAAAGAATTCACCTTCCCCAAGCTTCCATCCAAACCTCCTATTAAATCCACCCCTATCCCCTCCCTAGGGGGTGTATTAGGCACTGTAGTCTTTGCCAGACCCTTAGGGAGATAAAGGAATGGAATGCAAGAGGGGAACTTAACTTTCCTTATCCCTCCTGGTTGTTTGAAAATTATTTATTTACTCCTCCCAGAAAAACCCTCTATAAAACCCAAGGCTCTCCCCCTTTTCTCTTGTGGATGCCTTTTTTGGCCTCCACCCATCTGCACCCAGATGCTCAAAATAAACAGCACTTTTCTACACACACACGAAGTGTGTATATTATCCAATATAAGAAAGCCAACTAAATAAAGCCTAACCAATTCCCTACTGAACAATATTCAATATATTAAGTACATAAACAGTATGAAACTAACAAAAGTGCAGCCTAGCAATAATTCAATACACTAAGGAAATGGCCCATTTGAAATGCTGCTAACAACTCATCAGTTAAACTTACAGGAGTTAAGCCATAGATTCATCACACTCAAGTAAAAGAGACACCACTACCAGAGACCCCCCCCGCCTCCAAGATTCACCACCTTCTGAGAGACTGGAGAAACAGTGGGCTTGTGAGCCCTTAGAGGACCTAAAGTTACTCTTCCACACACAAAAAAATGAGTAACATAAAGTTATATACCCCATACATCTTATTTGTTCCTTGGAAACTTTTGTTTGCCTGGTGGCCAGACAACTCTAGGTAAAATTTCTCAAGCTATTGCCTCCACTGCTAACCTGTCTCGCTGCTGGGTTTGTCATCCTAAACCTCGTTCAGTACAAGACCATTCTGACCCTATAGTTGTCCCAGTATACAATTTCTTTAATGTATCCCCTGCACGTTAAACTTAAGCCTGTCTCTTGCATCACCTACAAGAGTATGATTAATAACTCCGTACTCAGAGGTCCCATGTTTCTTACCCAGCCCCTTATTAGACATTATGTACAAGGTGACAGTAGGGAGCCCTACTCCACTAAGTACACTTTCTACTAGATAATTGGTCTCTCTAAATTGACCACCTATTATAAAAACTCGACTGTTAGAGTTTTTTCAACACCCTCTTTAAATTATCGTATTAACAAATATTTTAACCCCTCAGATAAGGATCATGGGACCACTATCTATACCATAGTATGCCGACAAAAATATAACCCCAAGGCTTGGAGAGACTAACAGCCTGCCAACTCCCAGAAAAAAAAAGATCAACTCCCTTATACAGATCCTTGGTTTAAAAGCATAACCTTA
>RJWJ010022575.1:12927-26803 GCA_004363605.1 Indri indri | reverse complement strand
TTTTTTCAATAGCCATTATTCAAGGGGTGAACATCAGATGGGCACATAATTAAGCATAGATGGACGCAAACCTAGAAGCTAAGAAAATCAGTGTTAATGTTTGAAGAATCTCTGAGGTAAATTTAAAGGATTGACTATGCCCAGAGCACAGGTTGCAAATCAGCCACAATGTCAGTACATAAGACAGGTTCAACTCTCTGTGTATTCATCTACAAATATTAATGTAGCATTCTGTAAGCAAAATGTCATTGTTAGGGACTCATACAACTACCAGAAAAATGTTAAAAATAATTTTGACAATACATTTAATACTTTATATATATTTTAAATTTAATATTTTTTTTTACTATGAATGAAGTCTCTCTAAATATCATGACCACACTTTTCCAAAAAGTGACTTAATGAGAAAAATTATGTTATACTAAATTGTATTAAAAATAAATAATAATATCAAGCACAAATAAATTCTCTATTGTCTTTCACAAACTATTTTTCATTAGTTTATGTTACAGAAATGATATATACCTCAATTAAAGAGGGAACTCAATTTGTCATAGCAACTTTTTGTCTATAGATCAGTGAATAAAGCATAAAGCAGTAAGAGCTACAATATTAATTAAAATATGTTTTCATCTCACTTTCCTTTCTGGAAATAGCCTTTAGCCCAATTATCCACAAGTGATGAACATTAATCATGTATTCCTGAAAGTTTCTGCCAATGTTAATTCTTATCTATTATGTTTTTTTTTAATTTTCTCTCTCTCTCTCCATCTATGTAATACTCCACTAATTGACCAACTTAAAAAAAATAAATTGGAGGAATAAATAATGTAAAAGACTTCAAGTGTTTTTCTTTAGGTTGGTTTTTTAATATATTCTGTATCTAACATAGCTAATGATGGATAATCTGTATATCTGTAGTCAAGTTAGAAGAAAGAGAATTGGAATTTTTTTCAAAATATAATTGTATAAATCAATATACTAAAACTAATGAAATTAAATGAGTTCTTACATTTAGCCAAAAAGATTTTACTGTTTTAAAGTGCTTCTACAATTTAAACATCTAGTTTCAAAAGACAAAGTAGCAGTTATGATAGTATCAATACACATATATCAATTTCTATGGTTTTTTTAAAAATAAAACGTTAGAAATTATCATAATTTCTTTCCTTTTCTACCTGAAAGGATATATTTTTCTATATAGGAAAATCTTAATTTTAAAAATGTAAAATTAAATTTAAAAATCCTCTCCATACGATTTTTTGAAAATACTTAATGGTGAGATCCATAATTCACTTCATTTAGTATATGGAAATTATAGTATTTTCTAGTTGGTACAATTCGGCAAAACATTAGCAAAAATAATTAAATATACATCCTATTCTCAATTATTCACGCTAATGGAGGGGAAAAAAGGATGATGTAGCATTAAAACAAAGGAAAATCCTAACTCATTTTTAGCTTTAGAATACAATTCATCACATCTATACCTTTCTGTAGTAGCTCACACTTCATATCTTTCCGTGGTATGATACTGTTCATCTAAGCTTTAAAATCAGGAATTCAGGCAATTTTTTATGTGCTGAGAGTGCTGAAGTAAACAGTCACTGCTCTCATAGATGTTACATTCTTTTAGTGGAAATCAGACAATTTAAAAAAAATAAATACACACCAGTGGAATTGTAAATGTTAAGAAAATTCAATAAGAGTTATGAGAGTGCTGTTTAGACAGGGTTATCATGAAAAATCTATTTATCATATATAATTTCAGCAGAGACATAAATAAAATGGAAAATGATCCAAGAAAATATCTGAAGAAAGAATGTTGAATGCTGAGGGAGATACAAGTGCAAAGGCCCTGTGGTGGGTTTGTGCTTGCCATGTCTTAGGAACAGCGAAAGGCCACACATTACTGGACTATGAGTAAGGGAAGTACAGTATGTACGGCATTGTGGGTTTTGGATTTTATTTAAATTAGATAAGAAGCAATTGAAGGATTTTGAGCAAGAGTGATATAATCTGTCTTATATCTTAACAGAATTCCTCATGCGGACTTTAAACTGTAGGAAGAAAAAAGTAGATGCATGGTAACAAATTATACTGCTGTGAAAACTAAAGTGGTAATGGTGAGAAATATTTGGATTACAGACTTAGTTGTTATTGTTCTTATTTTTAGTATAATAAAGGGTTTTATTTTTAGACATTTTTAACACTCATCTTTGAGTAACGGCTATTCCTTCAACTGTTCCATTAAAAATTACCAAATAAAAAAAAAAGGTCTATGATCAGCTCATTCACTTCTCACTTCGAAACCCCTTTCAACTCTATTAAAGTTACTCTTCTTGAGAACACTAATAATCAATTGTGTTAAACCCAATTTAAACCAAGCCTACATACTATTTTTTTCCTTAACTCAGTAGTTTTTGCTTTAACTTTCACATAGATCCCTTTTAGAAAGCATGCAAGTGGATTACTTTTGTTATGCAATACAGATTCCTTTTCTCTATATTAGAAATATCATTTCCACCACCATGTGTCACGGGCTTTCTCATCACAGTGCCTTTGCCCCTGTGACCACTCAAACTTTAATACTTTTTCACACTTCTTAAACTTCTGACCCCAGATCAAATGCCACTTAACCAGGAAAATTCTCCCGGAGACGCAAGGTCAGACACACTGTTAGGGGAACTTCCAAAAATCCATGGAAAAATGGAATTAAAACATAAAAATAAAAAATGTTAACTTTATTTCTCAACATAACCTCCATCATGTTTGTGATACTTTTGTCAGTGATGATACAAGCCATTAAGCCCATGTCTAGTAATCGAAAATAATGTTTTATATTTCCATGGTGTCTGTTGTGACCTCTGCTTTTTTATTTCTAATTGAGTTTATTAGAGTCCTTTCCCTTTGAATTCTTGTCAGTCTCACAAGAGGGGTGTCAGTTTTGTTTATCTTTTTGAAAAAACAGCTTTTGGTTCTGTTGATCTTCCATATAGTTCTCTTATTCTCAATTTCATTTCGTTCTGCTTTGATCTTAGTTATTTCTTTTCTTCTACTAGGTTTGGAACTGATTTGTTCTTCCTTTTTCAATTCCTTGAGATTGTTTATTAAATTGTCAAATTTTGAACTTTCTTGTTTTTTGGATGTGAGCATTTAATGCTATTAGTTTTCTTCTTAAGTATGCTTTTGCTGTATCCCACAGGTTTTGATAACTAGTGTCTCCGTTATCATTTAGTTCAAAGAAACTCTTGATTTCCCTCTGTATTTCCTCCTTGACCCAATAGTTATTCAACAATAGATTGTTTAATTTCCATTACTTTGTGAGGTGGTGAGTATTCCAGAGATGAAACCATCTGCATATAGTAATCTAATATTTGACAAAACAGACAAAAATATACACTGGGGAAAAGAATCTCTTTTCAATAAATGGTGCTGGGAAAACTGGATAGCTACATGCAGAAGATTGAAACTGGATCCCCATCTCTCACCTCTCATAAAAATCAATTCAAGATGGATAACAGACTTAAACCTAAGGCATGAAACCTTAAGAATTTTAGAAGATGTTGGGAAGACCCTTTCAGACATCTGCCTAGGCAAAGAATTTTTGAAGAAGACCCCCAAAGAAATCACAGCAGCAACAAAAATAAATAAATAAGATCTGACCAAATTAAAAAGCTTTTGCACAGCCAAGGAAACTATCATTAGAGCAAATAGCCTACAGAATGGGAGAAAATATTTGCTCTCTACACATCCAATAAAGGGCTAATAACAAGAATCTATATAGAACTTAAAAAAATCAACAAGAAAAAAAAATAAAACAACCCCGTCAATAAATGGGCAAAAGAAATGAACAGAAACTTTTCAAAAGAAGACAGCATAATGGTCAGCAAACATATAAAAAATGCTCAACATCTCTAATCATTAGAGAAATGCAAATCAAAACCACAATGAGATATCATCCAACCCCGATGAGATTGGCCTCTATCAAAAAATCCCAAAACAACAAATGCTGGCGAGGATGTGGAGAGACAGGAACACTCTTACACTGCTGGTGGGACTGCAAATTAGTGCAACCTCTGTGGAAAAGAATTTGGAGATACCTCAAAGAGCTAAAAATAGAAATATGATTTGATCCAGCAATAGCACTATGAGGCATATACCCCAAAAAACAAAAGACAATATATAATAAAGTCATTTGCACCCACATGTTTATGGCAGCAAAATTCACTATTGCAAGGATGTGGAAACAACCTAAGTGCCTGTCGATTCATGAGTGGATTATTAAAATTTGGTATAGGTATACAATGGAATATTACTCAGTTATGAGAAACAACAGTTATCCAGCACCTCTTATATTTTCCTGGATAGAGCTTGAGCCCATTATCCCAAGTGAGGTGTCACAAGATCGGAAGAATGGGCTCCACATGTACTCGCCATCAAATTGGCACTCACTGATCAACACTAGGGTGCTCACAAGGTAGTAATATTCTCCAGGGATTGGGGGGTTGGCAGGGTAAACTAATGGATGTGGTGAGCATTGTAGAGGGGAAGGGCATGCCTCTAATCCTCACTTGGGTGAGGCAAAGACATAAAATGTAACCAAAATGTTTGTGCCCTCATAATATCCTGAAATAAATAAATAAATAAATGCCCATCTCTAAAGAAGTGAGTCTTGAGAATTTAACCTTGTCAATAGTCTTTTTTACATTATTAATTGAAGAAAAATGGGTGCCTTTTAAAGATGTTTTAAGATTAGGAAACAAAAGGAAGTCAGAAGCAGCCAAATCAGGATTGTAAGATGGATGCCTAAATATTTCCCAAGGAAACTCTCACAAAATTGCCCACATTTGATGAGGGGAATGAGCAGGAGCATTGTCATGGTAGAGAACTCTCTGGTGAAGCTTTCCCAGGCATTTTCTGTTAAAGCTTTGGCAAACTTTCTCAAAACACTCTCATAATAAGCAGATGTCAGAAGCGGGGAGGATAGGAGGGAGGTGAGGGATGAAAAATTACCCATCTTGAACAATGTACACTATTTGGGTTATAAGTACACTAAAAGCCCAGACTTTATCACTATGCAATTCATCCACATAACAAAAAAGAATTTGCACCCCCTAAATCAATGGAAATACTTAATAATTTTTTAAATAAGCATATATGATGATTCTTTGGCCATCCAGAAGGTCTATAAGCAAAATGCATAGAGCATCCCAAAAGACTGTTGGTGTGACCTTTGTTCTTGACTGGTCCATTTTTGCTTTGACTGGACCATTTCCACCTCTTGGTAGCCATTGCTTGGTTTGTGTATTGTCTTCAGAATCACATTGGTAAAGCCATGTGTCATCTCCTGTTGCATTCTTTGAAGAAATGCCTTAGGGTTTTGATCCCACTTGTTTAAAATTTCAATTGAAACTTCTGCTCTTATCTACAGCTGATCTGGGTGCAATGGTGTTGGCATCCATAGAATGGAAAGTTTGCTCAATTTTAATTTTTCAGTCAGAATTGCGTAAGCTAAATCAATTGAGAGGTCTACGGTGTTGGCTATTGTTTGTGGTGTTTAATTGTCAGTCCTCTTCAATCAAGGGACAAGCAAGATTAATTTTTTCCTTACAAATTGATGTGAATGGTCTGCTATTGAGAGCTTCATTTCAACATCATGTCTTCTCTTTTTAAAATGAGTTATCCATTTGTAAACTGCTGATTTCTTTCAGGTATTGCCTCATAAACTTTTCATAAACTATCAATGATTTCACCATTCTTTTCTCAAGCTTCCTCACAAATTTGACATTTGTTCTTACTTCAATTTTAGCAGAATTCATGTTACTCTGATAGAAGCTCTTTTCAAACTGATATCTTATCCTTCTTAGTACCTTAATTTAGATACTGTTCAGCCATATTATAATAAGTTACTATGAATTTATTTTGTTACACAAATTTTGAGATTCAAGCATAGTGTTTTCATAATACGCACTTTCCATGAACTTTTTAAAGACCCCTCATACCCTTTTAATTTAGGGCATTTATTATGTTATACTTGTGATTTTATACTTTAAGTGTGCCTATTTGATTTATATCTGTTTGCTCTCGCCATGTTGGATCTCATGGCTAAATTCCAAGCTCTAGACTTGTCATAGTAGGAGCTCTGAAAATATTTTTTGACAAAAGATAGGAAAGTGACATCAAACCTTTTCATCTGTGATTGCATACTGTGTTTCCAATTCTTGCTGCTTTGCTTAGCAAATTTAGCATGCATATTTTCTTTTATTTTTTTATCACTAGGGATTTGAAGAAATACATTCCAATTTTATTTATACTAATGATTTTGTATTTTAAAATATTCTTTAACCTATATTTCTGTCACAACTCTTATTTTTATATTCCCTAATCTCTGCAACCTAGCAGACCGAGATTTCTCTCACAGTTACTTCTTGTGCTAATCAATGCTGTAGCTTTCAGTATCTTAGTATAATTAGAAATTTATTGATACTTCACTTTAAGAACTATATTTTATTATGCATTTTGTGTTACAATAATAACTTAGGATATTTGCCTTAGTTTTGCAATTATGTTTATAAAAATCATTTATTAATAGACACGTACTTACAAGGCTCACTGCTAGCTTTTTCATACCACCTTTTATGAGTTTTCCTTTTTGTATTTAATTCTGTCTTAGTTTCTCAAGGTAAGGTGTATGTTTTCAGGAAACATTTGAGTAATTTTAAAAAGAAACAACCACTTGCATTTTAATAAGGTTGGCAAATAAAATGCAAGAAATCCAGTTACATGAATATCAGATAAAAATTTTAAAAAACAAATAATATTTTGGTGTGTTTACATTTATTTGTATTCCCAATACAATGAGAAGAACCAAGTGGATATGGTTTTTCTGATTCAATGCTAAATGTGGCAATCAGTATTCTTGGAAGAAAAAACCCTTTCCATAAAACCCTTGGCAATTGTGGCATTTTGAAATGTAGCAAAAACTATTTGGGCAGTCTTAATTTCTTTTTCATTTAGAAACTTATTTTCAGACTTAACTTCTTATATAAGAATGTATATCTTTATAACTTTTACATGTCAATTAATTTTAAAATTATTAATTTACTTTGGTATGCAGTTAATTCATTTTCACAATTACTTTTTTCAATGTAGATGACAATGCAACTTAGACTTCATTCCACATCTTTGACTCTTGTTTCTGTTCAATTTGTCATGGGCTCCATTTATAATTGTTGCCTTCATTTTTGTAAACTTTCTGACCATTTTATTATTTTTATGTCCATTTTTCTCAAAATTATAAAAAAAATTTCAAACTTGTCTCATTTATTACTCATTTCTATTGCAGGATAACATTCTCAGTTGTAAATATGTGGAATCAACACAAGATCATGAGTGGATTAACAAAATGTGTTATATGTATACCATGGACTACTACTCAGCCATAATAAAGGATGCATCAGTTTGGATGGAACTGGAGTTCATTATCCTAAGTGAAGTATCTAAAGAGTGGAAAAACAAACACCACATGTGCTCACTATTAAATTGGAACTAACTGATGAACACACATGTACACAGAGGGAAGTAAAATTCAACAGAAATCAAGTAGGAGAGAGGGTGGGGGAGGAGATAGACGAAAACTTACCTAACAGGTACAGTAAACACTATTTGGGTGATGGGCACATCTGTGGCCACTACTCAAACATTATGAAAGTGATCCAGGTAATCAGAAACATTTGTACCCCCATAATATTTTGAAATCCAAAAAATATACTTGCCAGATTCTTCTTCTCTATATTTTTCTAATTTCATTTTAAATTATATTATTCTATTATATATTCTTATATTATTTTATTTTCTCAGCCAAATATTTAACCTTATTTTTTATATAATCTTTTATACCTTGTTTTAAAAAATCACGTTTTCTAAAAATATTATTAAAAATACAAAGTAGGTGCTGTGTAAAATGTTTTTTTTTTTTTCCTTCCTGGAGTAAATTTTCCCTCCATCTCAGAACTATGCTCTTATCTCAATTCTAGAGAGTAAAGGCCTTACTTTTTGGAATTTACAAAATGATTTATTGTTGGTCAATTTTGTGTTTATTCTGTATGCATTCATCTTTGAATGAGAAGAGTTCTACTATTGCATTACATATTTCCTTCAACAATTTTTCTGTACCCCTAAATGTCGTTAAAATTCCCCTCTCTTATTTAACTTGCTGTATTCGTGTTGTAAAACTACATGAAAAATGCTATTATTCAGCAGTTCAGAGTCATGCACAGTACCATGCAGGTTATCTGGACTATGTCAGTGAAGCCTACCATCAAATCCAGTTCTAAGGTATAGTTTTATGGTATTATTAAGGATATTTCTTTCCTTCCAATCAATGCACTTTGGGAATATATTGTTTGTATAATTGATACTTTCAGAGGTAATTTGGGATGTTAAATAATATTATCTATACTCCTTATTTCTCCTTTTGCTTCTCAGCCCCCCTTAGTTCTGCTTCCTTTTGTGTGTGGCCACATTTTCTTCTATTGCGTTGGAGTCTCCTTTACACTTCAGAATTTAGGGGCACCAGCAACCTCAGCAAATAGAAGGCTTCTCCCCCCACCCCCAAAATAATAAATCAATCAGAAAAAAAATCTTAAGAAAACTTAATTTTCCTATTGAGTTTAATATGAAAACTTTGGAGAAAAATTACAGTCCTAAGAATGGGGTTCTGTTGTTGTTTAAAACAATGTCATATATACATATCTGTAGCCCATGCGATTAGGTTATTGAAATTGCCTTCCCCTTCCTTCTCCCTCAGATCACATGAATTAACAAAAAATATTGTACAGAAAACAGATATTTATGTCCTCTACATTTTGCACCTTGTCTTCTCAGTCTTCCTCTGTGTGTGCATGTGTGTGTGTGTATATATGTGTATTTATATATACACATACTTTTCTTAGCATACATGCAATTCTAAATGTTTATAAATCAGAAATAATGCTAGGAGATATAAAACCACAAAATATAATCACCGTCATTCCCAAAATGCAGCAGCCCAAGTTATTGTAAGTTTCCATAAAGTTCCAAATCTAGGCTATTTAAACCCAGTTAGTAAGATCTTGATGTAACTTCTGATTTAGCCATCTATGTTCCAATAATACAATCAACAAACACCACTCCTTACAAACGTAAAATAAGCAATAGGTTTTAGGGGAAACAGACATAATAGCAATGAAAATGCCTATTTGGAAAAAAGAGGGAAAGGTGTTAGCCATTAGAGCTGTTCACCAAAGCATCTTGATCTCCTTCCTGGCACAAAGAAGGAGGTATACTTAGCTGTCCTCTTAAAGCTCGGCATGCTGATGTTAACTGAGGTATACAACTTTGGGCCAAACACATTTTCTGGCCAATGTGACATCCTCAGTTCATGATTATAGTCATATTATTTTCCCATATGGATGTGAATGGCTGAGCCAGCAGTTAGAGGAGTCGCCCAAATCCACTACGGACTTTGCGCAGCCAAGAAATGAAATTTATTAAGTGAAGTCACTGAGATCCCTGAAATGTTTGTTTCTTCACATAACCTACTCTAGCTTGAAAAACATAGGACACCACACAGAGTTTTCACCAGCTTATGTCACTCATTGTTACAGGTTTACCTCAAAGTCAGAGAGAACAGCAACTTGCCCTCCTGGTAACATAGTAAATTATTTGGTCAGATAGCATGGACAAATTTGGTTCTGCCTGATAGGGTATCAGCGCCAGAGCCTTGAATGCTTTTTGAGGTTGCCTTAATGTTTGTATATACAGAGATGCTTTATACTAGGGCTGGGAATTCTCCAGCAATACATTTTTGGAGTATATTAGGTGAATTTGGTTTTAAATTTGGGGGCATAAAATAAAGTAGCAACCAAAACTAGACTGTTTTTTTGCAGATGTTTAAGTAATGGACTTTGAACATTGTTTATGTTTTTTGTCTCTCTTAGATGCAGGTCTCTAAACTTTGCCTAGAGCTTAACTGCTTGACTACTAACATGGCCCTAAACCAAGATAGAGAGGCATGGTTAATCTGCTCCCTGCTCCAGGCTGCATCTTAATAGAAGATGATTTAGCATAGATAGATGTGAAAGATATAGAGGCATCTTACTAACTTTATAAGGCAGGGGGTGCAACAGGAAACATTTTAGTGGAGTTTGAGAATTCAAGTTTCTTCCACTTCAATAAATTTTCTCAGGTGCTAATATTTCTTGTTGTTCTTCCTGCCTCCCTGAATTTGAGCATTGGCTATAGCTCGGAAAAGTTAACTTTTGACATCTATCAAAGCACAGGATTATCTGACACTCAGCAATCATAGATGTTGGCTCTAGGTTTAAAAGACTAACAAAATATTGTGGTGTTTCTTTTTCCTTCTATCTATTCCAGATTGGAGTTTACTGAAATCCTAAAAAGTAGCTAAATCTATGTTCCTAACAAATGTCTTAAATTCTAATCTTTGCTAGCATGTAATCTAAGCTTCCACTAGTACATATAAAAATACCAAAGATTATCCAGGGAAAGACTGGGCTATTCATGTCTCATTTCAACAGGACAAAGCCTCTGAGCTTCAACCCATTGTTGCCATGCCTTAATACAGGCTCGTTTTTCCAGGTTTTATAAGTTTTCAGGACAAGCAGACCATTCGAATTTCCTGTAAATTCTCCAAATTTTAAATATTTCTAGGTGATTCAACTAAAACAGAACAAAACAAGTTTGCATGCCAGATGAAACATATCTGTGAGTCCAACGTGACCTAAAGGATGTTAAATTGAAACTTCAGAGCTACCAATAAAACCCATTTCATTCTCATGAATAAGTCAATGAACAAATACATTAGTGAATGAGTTTCTCAACCAATTTGGCATAAAGAGTGAAGGGTAACAAGAATATGTGACACAGTTGTCAAAAACATAGTTGTATAATCAAAATACCTAGTGCTACCACTTATTAGATGTCTGAACTTAGAGAAATTACGTGTAATTTCTCTAGCTTCATTTTCCTCATCTGTCAAATAAACAATAGTACTTTATGAAATTGTTACAAGGATTAAGTGATGTCATCCATATAAATTAAGTAGTCCAGTGACATGCAGAGACATACTCATTAAATTTTAGTTATAGTATGGATGGTAAATATTGAAGAATTTCTGAAAGAAGGAAATTATTGAATTGGGAAATTGAATTGTAGAAAGTCAAAGATAACTCCAAGATGACTTTCAGATTTTAATTGTGTCTAAGCATTCTCCAGCTGTTTAACTCAAATTTTACACACATATTCCTGTCAACACTATGTAGCCCTATGATAGCCTGGAAAGAGAAACTGATCTTGACGGTATCTCTGGCCTCTGCTGTTTTCATTGTCTATTAAACAGGTCTCCTGTTGCCAAAGTTCACCCATTAAAAGATCTGTGAAACTTACATTTGCATTCCAATATCATTCATTGAAATTTTGGTTCTTTGATAGGTGATTGAGAGAATTTGATAATTACTGAATATTAGTACGATGTTCAGGTATAACCAAAATAAATGGAACATAAGAGAAAGAGTTGCTGGAAGGAAAGTCTATAGATTTTTCATCCCTTTGTATATCTTCAGCTGTACACATTCTTTTGGATGTATTTTTCTTTAATAGCATTAAATTCCTGTGCATATTCAACAACTTTGTGGAATTCATTCACTTTTAGCAAACAATTGCAGCTTTCCAAGGAGTGCTAATGAGCTATCTGTTGAATTTGAAGTTCTAACTGTTCATTCAAAATTAATTGCTCAAGCAAAATGTTTTTAAAAGGCAGTTTATCTGTTTTCAAGTGACCACATAATATGAACAATATCTGAAAGTTCAAATCTGAACACTAATGCACATGAGAAGAAAAGCACATTGTTATAGAAAAATATTATAACTATTATTTTAATTCTATCTCTTTAAGATACAATTTCATAAAAATCATTACTTATTTGCTGGACACATTTTGTATAATTGTTGCTAGCAAAAATCTGAAACTGCATTAGAATATGCATTTATAAAAATATAAATGTATATATGCAAGTAAATATTTTTCTCTCATATATTGACATAATTTTTATATATTTTCATTCTGATGACTTCAGTAATAATATCTGCATTTTAAAATTATGCATAAACATTTATTATGATGTTATGGATTTCATTTAAGGTAAATGATAAACTGTATCCCCTATGTTAATGTACTAGGTAAGATGGAATTTGAGAATTTGTTCTATGTTATTTATTATGAGACAGTGACTTAGGGGAAAATGTTAATAGGATTTTCTTAGCATTTTTGTATTTATAGGATCTAATGGTGGGTCATATTTAACATGGTGCATCATTCCATTTGGAAAGTGACTGCTAGTAGGGCATTTAAGCATTCATGCTTCCAAAAGTCATTATAATTAGTGGCTAATGGTCCACATAAATACTCTTCTACTCAAAGCTACCTAAAATTATACATGCAAGAAGAAGTAAGGTATTGGTATTTTAATAAACTAATTGGCTCCTGTCTCCCCAACAGTGTGTAAATCCTAGACCAAAAATCAGAGCAAGAAGAAAAGAAAAAGATGAAAGAAACAGATTAGCTAGACCAAAGAAATATCTCAGAAGCAGGAACAGATTCCAAAACCTTTTCTACTTATGATCATTTATCTACATTTAAAGTGCCTGGCATTATTCAATAGTGCTGTATTGTGACAAATTTCTCCCCCAATAGGCTCAATTTTTATTATCCTTATGTGTCCACAAAGCTCCTTAAATTGTTCCCTGTTATTGACGGTCATATATCTCAAACTTGCAGAATATTCTCTTTTTCCAGGGCTCACTAACAAATCTACCTATAGATTTTTACACTTCATTAGAAACTCTTAAACTTCAGAACTCGCTGAGATTTATGTCTTTATCATTCACCCCCTATGCTGATCTATTTAGTCACGTTAGGTGAGGCATGATGGAGGACTGAATGGCCACCCCAATAGTGATTCAGAAAAGAAATACGGTGACAAAAATTGATGATGGATTTAGTACTATTAATATATAAAATAGGTGAGTTTCTAATATCTAGGTTATATACACCCAGATATCAATGGGAAGATCGAAGAGTCAAAATGTCAAAAAATAAATGCAGTATAGAAATACATTCAAGGAGAAAACTGAAGGTTAAGAATAAAGAAAAACAATCTAAGTACCAGTACAAAGGGAAAAAAAATCAAATAAGCATATCAACAAAGTCTGTCTTCTGGCCATTGGATATTTGAAAGGGCTGCATAAAGTCTGCTATCACTGCTATCACTGCTTATATTATTATCAGAGTTCCTTATCTAGGTCAAGGCTAGATTAAAAAGTTACATTTCTTTTCTTTCTATTTCCTTAACAAAGCATTTCTTTGGTTTAGACAGCAGTATGCACATCATTTTAATCCTTTGTTACAAATTTTCTATGTAGTTTTGTATTAACCACTTAGGCACTTAAAAATGTATTAATGTTACCAGTTAAATGTACTCAATAGTTTCACAGGTAGGGAAAAGTAAAGCAAAATAAACATATTATCCTTTAATATACCCCATCATCTGGTTCTATCCTACCTTGAGCATTTGCTAGAGCAAATGTTTCACTTTTAGAGTAAAGTTTTCACTTTACCCAGGAAGTTTTCTCACTCCTTTCTCCTGGCCTTTGCACCAGCAAATGAGAATTCTCACATTCCCTTTTTCTTTCAATCTGTTTCAGAATACTTTACCCTTTGACTATGAGTAAGTTTCTGAGACAATTATTTTATCGTGTGTGTGTTTGTGTGTGTGTATGTTTATGCAAAGGATGGTATTCTTATGTTTTTCTT
>RJWJ010022575.1:0-12827 GCA_004363605.1 Indri indri | reverse complement strand
TGAGCCACCAGACCAGATCCCCCACCTCAGTTTCTTTTATTGGAGAATTATTTCAGACATGACCTGGGTAATAGGTGTGTTTGTTGCCACTGAGGTATTGCAATTCTAAATCCTCTTAGCTGAGAGACAAAGAAATATATGTGAGTATACTAACTTTTATATATGTATACTTACCTATAATACTTCTCCATTTAATGTTATCTATATTAAGCTAAACATGAGTTTATACAATTGTTACTAAACAAAGCCATTATCATATGCATCATTCTCATCTCCTACTCTTTTGTTTATCTTCCATTCCAACAGTGAGAAATCTGGCTCCTAGTATCTGCTGTACCTTTATGACTAAATTCAATTCCAGTTTATATGGATAGCAGTATCACAATTGCTAAATTGTATTCCTGCAGGAACAATTTTATGAACTAGGGTTTGGTGTTTGTGTGCAGTTTATTGTGCCTTAAACTTGAAGACTCCACTCACCTCCAAAGTTACTTAGGCAAACACCTCTTCTCTTGTTCAGTGAGATTGTTTCATTAATTTTTTATAAATTTATATTGTTTAGTCATAATGTTCATTCAATCCTAGTATCTCTTCATTTCCTAAATGATTTTTAAAATTTGAATACATTGACTTTTACTCTTTGTAGTGTAAACTTATGTGGTATTGACAAATGCATGGTGTTATGTATCCATCACTACAGTATCATAGAGAATAATTTTACCACCTGAAATTTTTTCTGTGCTTAATTTATTGAGCCTTAACACTGTCCCTAACTCCACCTCCTCTCCCCTCTGGAAACCACTAATCTTTCTACTATTTTTATAATTTTGTCTTTACCACGAAGTCAGATAATTGGAATCATACAATATATGACCTCTTCAGACTTGATTATTTCGCTTAACAAATACGTTTAAGATTTGTCACCACCTTTTTGTGGCTTGATCACTCTTTTGTTGTTGCTGTTGCTTTTTGTTGTTCCAGGTTTTTGTGTTTTCTTTGGAGTTTTTGAGGTAAATAATTATCATTGTAGAACAAAGAAAGTTTTATTGCTTCATTCCCTGCATGCATGCTTTTCAATTTTGTTTCTTGTCTACTGTACTGCCTCTTTCTGCCAGTATAATATTGAATAGAACGTATGAGCAGGAACGTTTTGCCTTGTTCTTGAATTTACAGGGAATTTGTACAGATTTTCATATTAAATATGATGATAGCTGTAGGTTTTTTAAAGATATTCTTTGCCAAATAGAAAAAAAATTTTCCTTCTATTCTTATTTGGCTGAGAGATTTTATCATGAATGGGTGATAGACTTTTTCAGATTGTATTTCTTTCTCTGTTGATACTATCATGTGTTTTTTCTTTCTTTAATCTATTGATGTGATGAATTCCATTGATTTATTTTCAAATGATGAACTATTCTTGCATACCTGATATAAATCCTACCTGGTCATAGTGGGTAATATTTTTCATGCATTGTTAGGTGGTACTTCATAGTATTTTTTGAAGATATTTGAACTCATATTCAAGAGAGATACTAGTTGATAATTTTCAACTATTGTATTGTCTTTATTTGTTTTTCATAGTAGAGTAATGCTGGATGCATAAAATGAATTAAGACGTGTTCTCTGTCCTACTTTCAGGAAAAGATTATGGATAAGGACACATCGTTTCCTTAAATGTTTCCAGAATTGAACAGAAAAATTATTTGTAATGAATATTTTTGATTTGGAAGGGGAGGTTATTAATTGTTGATTTTATTTATATATTATACATATGATTTCTCAGATTATCTACAGTAATATTGATAGTTTTTGGTAATTTTTGTCTGTAAGGAATAGATCCATTTATCTATGTAATCAAGTTTGTGGGCCTAGAGTTGTTCATACTATTTATTATCAATTTAATGTCCATGGGATGAGTAGTGTTGACAACTTGTTTATAGCTCATAATGGTAGTTTTCTTGTTATCCTGGCTAGAGGTTAATCAGTTTTGTTGTTCTTATAAAAGAAACAGGTTCTGATTTTGTGTTTTTCTCTAATATTTTCCTGTGTTTAATTTCATTGATTTTTGCTGTAATACTTATTTTTTTCTATTGTTTCCTTTGGGCTTAAATTGTTCTTCTTTCTCTAGTTTTCCAAGGTGAAAGACTAGATTACTAGCATTAAATCTTTCTTCTTTTCTATAATATACATTTAAATTTATAATTTTTCTTCTGTGCACTGCTTTTGCTGAATATCACAAATTCCAATAAAATTATTTCCATTTTCATTTTTTTAATTCCAAAACAATTTAGGTGATACAAGTTTTTGTTGTTATTGTTGTTACATGGATGGATTGTATCATGCTGAAGTCAGAGCTTTCAGTGTACCTATCAGCAGAATAGAGCACTTTTAGGCATTTCCTGTAGGGCAAGTCTGGTGGTGACAAATTCCCTTAGCATTTGCTATAATGTGTTTCACTTGTTCATGTGATATAATCACAGAATACATTATTACTTAATTTTTTAAAAACTCACCATTACTATTTAGACCAATTAAGACTAAAAAGTAAAATATTTAATTTTATCTTTTTCATTCCTTTTCTTGGTTTTTTAAATATAGTTCCAAATTTCTGAAATACCATTGTTTTTATTCTCTGTGAAGAATATCATTTATCATTTATTGCAAGCTAGGTCTGGTGGTAATAAATACCCTGTTTTCATTTGTCTGAGAAAATATTTTTCTTTTACTTTTAAACAATAATTTTGTTGGTTATAGAATTCTAGGATAGATAGTTCTTTTTCCATTTTCTTTTTTGGATTTGTTTTGTTTTTTCTATTTTAATACCTAAAATGTTTCATCCCACTCACTTCCTGATTGCATGTGTCTTGTCACAAAGTCTATGGGAATTCTTGTTGTTCCCCTACGTATAATTTTCCTTTTGAAATTTTCACACTGATTTTGTTTCTCTGTAGTTTGAATATGCAATTCTTAGGTATAGATTTTCTGGTATTTCTCTTGGGTTTCCTATATCTGTGGTTTGTTGTCTATCATTAATTTTGGTAATTACTTGGCTACTGTTACTTTAAATTTGTCTTCTGCTCAGTTCTCTCTTTCTTACCCTGCTGGCATTCTCATTACTTGTGTTTATCCTCATTAATTATTCTACAGCTTTTGGATATTCTTCTCTTTTTTAAAATTCTTATTCTTTTTTTTTTCTTTACACTTCAGTTTAGAAAATTTCTATTGACATCGTCAAGCTCACTGATTCTTTCCTCATTCATTTCCAGTCTACTAATAAGTCCACCAAAAGTATTCTTTATTTTACAGTGTTTCAATTTTTAACATTTCCTTGTGGTTATTTCTTAGATTTTTTTCATCTTCTCATTGTATTATCCATTTGTTCTTACATATTTTCTACTTTATCCATTGGAGCCCTTACTGGTTACTTTCATACTTTTTTTCTTTCATAGTTACTCAAGTTCCTGGTCTGATATTTTCAAATTCTGTCACATTATAGTCCAGTTCTAATGCTTGCTACATCTCTTTTGATTGTATTTTTCTTTGTCTGTTCGTATGGCTTCTAGTTTTTTTATTGAAAGCCAGGAATAATGTCTCAGGTAATAAGAACTGATCTTTTCAGTGTGAGATTTCATTTGATTAGGACTGTGTTCGATTTTTATTGTAGCTGTTCATGCCAAAATATTCAAATATTTTAGTGTCCTTGTTTTTGTCTCTCCTGTTTTCTTAAGTTTTTCTGAAAACTAATCTTTAAATAGAATCAGTGTCTTGCTGTTCTTTCAACTGTAATCAATTGTTATTATACTGGAGACTTTTTGATGTACTAGTTATGTTTTGAAAAGGACAAATGTTTTATTATCTTGTGTTTTATCATTACGTTTTATTTAGTGGGTATATGTTCCCGGACTGTGAACTTCACAAGTATTTCTCAGCCTTTTCCCCCCTTCACGTCAGACAGAAATGAAAGATCAAGGTGGAGTTTGGTAGATGTCACTCCCTTCATATAGGATAAGGCTCTAGTAATTTCTTTTTCTGTGGAGAGTAGGTCTTTACTGTGATGAATAATTTGGATGTATTTTGCAATAATTAATTTTCCTCTTCTTTCTCAGAACCAAGACAAGAATTTTTTCTTGGCTCTTCGCTACAAAAATATTAGGGGTTCCTTGAAGTAAAACTCACAAAAGTGTGGCCTAAGTCTCCTAAGTCTGTGGCCTCCAAGAGTTTTTCACTCTCGTACTAGTCCAAATGACTCTCTAATATTTTGTCTAAATTACCAGTTAGGGGTTTCTA
The DNA here is from genome assembly GCA_004363605.1 of Indri indri. Lineage (NCBI taxonomy): Eukaryota > Metazoa > Chordata > Mammalia > Primates > Indriidae > Indri > Indri indri. The sequence goes on along the minus strand of RJWJ010022575.1, from coordinate 8,540 downwards.
CACTTTATGGCTCCTGCTAAGCAGATGTCAATTGTCATTCTCTGTATTTGTCTGTTTTTTTTTTTTTTTTTTTTTTTTTATTTTGGAGAGAAAAATTGCCCTGTGACCTCAATTCTCCAACATGTCCAAGAAAAGTTACTGGTTTTCAGTTTGTTCACATTTTTCTTGTTGTAAGAATGGAAGTGGTGATTTTCAGGTCTTTATACATCAGAGCTGAAACTAGAAGTTTAAAAAAGTTTTGTTGTGAAATATAAAATGTGAAATTCAGAGACACTTCTGATCTATGTTGTCATTCTAATGCAGTGTACATATGTTAGGATGATCTAAGTCATGGTCTTTTAGATCTAACATGAAAATAATTCTTGGAGGTTTACAACAGGGAAGGTCTAAAGGTCTACTTCTTGCTCATGTTATCTGGTTGTCTTGGATCAGTTGTGTCTTTGTCTTTTTTTTGGTGTGGTCTCCCTCTGCTCTGTCACCCAGGTTAGAATTCAGTGGACCATACACTGCAGCCTCAAACTCCTAGGCTCATGCAGTCCTCCTGCCTCAGCCTATTAAGCAGCTGGAACTATAAGCACATGCCACTGCACCTGGCTAATTTTATTTATTTATTTATTTATTTATTTATTTATTTACTTATTCAGAGACAGGGTCTTTCTATTTTGCTCAGGCAAGTCTCAAAGCCTTGCGGTATCCTCATGCCTCAGCCTCCAAATCACTGGGATTACAGACATGAGCAATTGTGCCCTGCAGCTGTGTCTTTAATCTGAATTTTCATCATTCCAGGATCAAGGATAAAGAATAGCCTCTCCTTATGACATGATTTGTTTTGACACAAGAGAGATGAGACATGGTGGGCCACATTAATTTTTAAACATTCTGCTTGGAAGTAGCACATGTGATTTTCATATTTCATTAGCCTCAACAGGTCATACAGACATGGTTATTGTCAATAGTAAGTCAAATGTCACCCCCGCAGCCACTACTGAGAGGTCACATAGAATGGGTTTGTAAACATTCTGAACAAAAGTAAACACTAACACAGGCAGTGATATAAATGTTCATATGCTGAGGAGGGAAGAGAGCATCACTCCTTGTAACTACATCATAATTAAGTTATTTAAAATTATTTTAAATATTCTTGTAATTCACAGTTAACTGAGTAAATATCTCCTGCCTCCTCACACTTTTGGATCCAGCTCCTTTATCCTTTGTATTTTTTACTTTTTTACATTTGTGTCCTTAAGCATGTTTTACTTTTTGTTTGATATTAGGAAATCTTCTCAACCAGTATACTTCAACTATGAGATATTTATATTGTTTTGTGTAACCAAATAAACTGCATCCTTGATTTTATATTTATATACTAAACTTGAATATTTAGTAAAAATTCAATACTAGTAAAAAACTGATTTTTTTTTTTTTAGTGTTTGTTTTCATTCGTATATCATATTATTAAGCTAATCAGTGTTCACAGAATTAAGGATATATTGAACATTCAAACAGTAGCTATTTTTTCTCTGGGTTTCATTTCTCTTATTTTCTATGCCCCAACTATTTACCCTTTCCAATTATATGTTGTGTTTTTCGATGTAATGGAGATGAGAACAAACTTCTGGAGTATCTTCAATTGTGGGGCTATGTGAGATATTTCCCATGTATGGTATAAACATTCTCTTCATCAAAATAAAAAGCAAAAATGTAGCCAACAACTCCTTAGCAGGCCTATATGTCATGACTGTCTAAAAATGGAGCAAACCATTTACATGCATTATAGGCAGAGTCCATTGTACAAATGCCTTTATACTTGGTATACAAGTTATATTAAGAAAACTACCTCAAGTCTTAATCAGCACTGCAGGAAACATTTTACTGCCTTTTACATGCTCTCTTTACAAAGTGGCATTTGCTTAATTAACTCCACCCTTACGTAACCAAAGATTAGTTTGCAAAACAATATTAAAAGAAATTTTAAAGGGAGCATTTGTTGAAATAAGTTGGTTAGCCATCACTGCAAGAACAGCTTTGTGCCTACTAATGATTGGATTTATAACTGATGTCTAACATTTTTAATGTTACACTATATTTTCCTAAATGTTTCTCAGCACAGTAGCTAGATACAAATAAAAAGAAGTTCTCCTGCTTTCTGTTTCCTATGTAATTTACACATGCAATAAAAGACTAGTTCATTAATGCAAAGAACAAATATGGGCAATAGCTATGTACAATAATATGCAAACAGAAGCATGCAAATTATTATGGCAATACATATAAAATATGGGAAATTGTGCAAAGTACAAATTTCCCTTTTTAATAGAAAATCTGTGTACTGAGTTTCTATGCTATAACTTGTCAAAGACTCCCAACCAAATGCACGGACAAACCAGAATAATATGAGATTAGCAAGCAATGGTAATTTCTGTTAATGTGTGCATCTTAATGCAATCCCATTCAAAGAAATGTATTAAGTGAAGCAGTGTTTCACATGGTTACTGCAACCATAATCTGAATTATCCTTGATTACACAGGAATGGATAAAATAAATGTAACATATCATATACATATGTATACATTTAGTTGTGGTAAAATATTTTTTGCTCATCACTGACGATAAATGTAAGCTTGTAAAGAGCTATATGCAAGGGAAGGAGAATTTTGCTGACAAGAAAGGATTTAATAATTATGTTCATGGCCTAGATTACTATGGAAATAAAGAATTGCTTGATGAGATACAAGTCCAATATAAAAAGGGTAGGACAGGATCTTTATTAATTGTGGGAGTAGAGTATTAACTTAATTGATAACTGCTTTATTCCAATCAAGGCATGAGCATTCAAGCAGATTCAGCATCACCTGAGAGCCCACTTACTGGTTTATAAAGTCTTCTCTCTATGTCTGCACATGGAAAAAAAGAGGATGGGAACTCACCCAGGGCTATGTGAATAAATAATGAAATTAATATAGTGCCTTTATTCCCTAAAAATATAGTACTCCAAAGAGTTAATACTACTCACTATGAAATATGATTAATCCAACTACTTTATGAAAAGATTGTTTTATATTGGACTTGTTAAATTTTTCTTGTTTTCAAAAACACTTAAAACATTTCTTCTCTGCCCCACACTACTTATAAAGGAAAAACTAAAGAAAGATTAAATAAACAAGTAAGCATTGAACAAAGTAGCCACTGATCCTATTGATTGCTTAAAAAAAAAAAAGAATGCCACTTCTAGCTTGGCTTCCACAACAAAATACATTTTATATATGATAATCTGTGTCTTTAATCCTCTCTTTTATTTTTTTCCTTCGCCTCTTCCTCTCCCATTTCACTGTTCCTTCCTCCCTTACTTTCTTTTGCCCTAGTATGAGAGAGACCGGAAAGAGTATATGGTGAGAAGCGGGTAACATCTAACACAATTTTCCAAAACAGGGAGTAACTTTGTAATTGTCATTTAACAAAGATATTTTTGAAAGAGAAAATAACTGTGTAATCTATCCTCCTTTCTCACAAAAAGTAAGACTTGGGTAATTTATCCCAGCACATATGGTAATTGGACAGCTTTTCATTATGTGGAATGGTGGTACAAAGCTCCTGAGAAAAGAAAAGGAAGATAGAAACTGAAAAAATATAGATATCTCTATCTATGGGTGAGAAAAAGAAAAATTCAAAGAGCAATATAAAGCTATGTGTGGTATTGCAGTAGCAGCAGCTGTGTGAGCATAAGCAGCACTAAATTATACATGCATTGGCTCAAAGAATAATTATGTTGTTCATCAATAATAAGTAATTATCTGAAAAAATTATCATGTCACATGCAAGCACATTTGTAAAAAAAAATAAAAGCACATATGTCACTACAAAGATGTTTAAATACTATTTAACACTATATTGTTTATATCAGATCAAACACACTTTTAAAATTCTATGCTATGTGAAGAGTAGGCAGTTTAGTTTTTTCATAATTTGTCACAAGGAAAATTAACTTACTTTTACAATTTTGAGAACTTAAAAATAGACGCCCATGACTTCTTTTTTTTCTGAAACTATTTAAAAGTCTAGGTGAAAAACAGGCTTCAAATCATATAAAACAAAATATTTTAAAAATTCTCCAATTTTTCAACTTGTGAACCATGAGCTGATAGTTAAAAAACTGGAATAGATGGGCTCACTCATAAGCACCATCCCTCACAGCCCCATGCCTGTGACTGAACTTCACATACACTCCTGTCACATGTAGTGTTTATTCAATATGTAATTCTCTTTAGGTCATATGATAGACTGTCTATTATTATTTTTCGTGTCTCTTGCCAGGTTATTTTCTCCTTCAATACTTTTCAAAGGGTTTGGTTGGTGACAAAAATAAATATTCTGCCACAGATAATGACTCTTAAAACCAAGCAGTTCTTTGAGGATAACCCCTGACTCATGATACTCTTTTCTATCCCCAACCCAGGGAATATCATAGAATTGTTTTACCTTAAGAAATTACATGTAGAAAATATTATTCAATCTTCTTTAAATAGTCACTGATACACTGTTAATTGGTAACACTGTCATCTCTTTAAACTGTGTATGGTTTTGCCCCATTTATAAGACACTTAAGACCACTATGAATGTAAAAGTAATTTAAATACCACTGTATAATTATGACAGTCTACTACTATGAAAACATATTAAATTAGCAGAGCCCTAGGGGGAGGTTCATATCACAGTCATCTTAAAATTATCTTCAATTCCTTCCTCATTTGGTATTTACTCAAATATTTGGTACTTCCATAAATATTGTATATTTAATGAGCCAAAAATGAGCCTGTAGTTAAAAGTAAGATTATAATCAAATGAATTATTAGAAACATTTAAAATAAAGTCGGTGTTTTATAAACTCATTTGTAAATTATTACATGCATTCGTGAACCTGTATATGTTTGGTATGAATAATACTACATATAGTTTATATTTTCACTCACAGACACACACCACATACACACCACATACACACACAGCATAGATATTATTGGAAATATTTCCCCTAAAATACATAGGAATGTTATTTTTAAAAGTTTTAGCTAGCACAATTAAAGAGAATCTGTGAGATTCCTACAAAACTCCACATGCTGCTTCTCACACAATTGTTTAGCTAATAATTTGAGTTGTTTAGAATAAGGATAGCAAACAAAAACTAACAAGAGAAGCTTAATAGAAACTGCATATGACAGGAGGAAAATAATATGAATGAGAAAAGGAACAATGAGGAACATACATTACAAAAGAAATTTCCTAAGAAAAGAACAAAATATCAGAAAAATAATAATAATAAAAAAAAAACCCAAACACTTCATCCTTTATCACAGTTTCAGAGAGATATCATTCATAAATTCTCTCGGGAGAAAAAGTTCAAAGAAGAAAGCCATAATTTTGAGATGATTATAAAATCAAGGAGCAGGTAGACTTTGCAAAGCTAGTGTTCTTGATAATTATTGGAAATTATAATTATTTAAAAACAGAAAGAAACACGTCCTGTTAAAAATCTAGAATATGCTTGAATAAACATAAAATCTTGGCCAGAGAAGATTTGAAAATATCAAAATGGATGAAATAAAAGGGTGGAAAATAGAAAATTATTATACCATACATCACTGAAGTGGAAGATAATGGTGACATAATAAATCCATTATTGACATTTTCCAATTAAATATAACACATGAAGGAGAAAAACATTTAGTGATGTGATAAAGGTGAAGGTGGCTTTGAATTATATTACAGGAATAATATAAATTACAATTTATTTATATAAATAATATAAATTACAGATTATATTACAGGAATAATATAAAGCGTGTTAACATTTAAATACAAATCCCATGGGGGGAAAGCTAAACAGAAATGTGAAAAAAAAAAATCTACCTGTTGGGTACAATGTACACTATTCTTGTTCTAGGTACACTAAACGCACTGACTTAAGCCTTATGCAATTTGTCCATGTAACAAAAAACACTTGTACTCCCTAAATCCATTTAAATTAAATAAATAAATAAAAAACAAAAACAAAACAAAAAAAACACACAATGAATGAGGAGATCTTGTGGGGAGGGTGGTTACAGAATGGAATGCAGACTGCGGCAAAAGAACATAACTATGTTACAAACGTATGGCATAACCCCAGTTAAAAGAATATGGAAAAATGTGCTAACCTAAGTTACTTTGCTAAGTGATATTTTGCCTGGAAAAGGTAACATTTAATATGAAAGAAGGTTTACATAAACATTTGATTCTGTTTCTTAAGGTCGTTTTTTATGGGGATGTGGATTAATAATTCTGAAAATATGTATATTTATATATTTTAAATGTTATATAGTATACATTTTATGTATTTTATACACGTATACGTGTGTATGTATATATGTATTTATATACACACATACGTGTGTGTGTGTGTGTATAGATAGATAGATAGATACATAAAAATACAAAAAATGAATGGTGAATGGTGGGAGCCAGGGTTCTCACTACTGAAGAGTGAGGCTTAAGATAAGCAAGAAAATTATATAAGGCTATAATTAAGCATGTTATACTAGACTAGGTTCAGAGACATCAGTATAAAACTCATGTTAAGCTTAATAAAGATAGAAACATATACAGACAAAAATGTAGATATATACATACACACGAGTTAGTACACATACAATTATGTGTTTGTTCTGTCTTAGAAGAATCAGAACCGATAGAAAAATATATACATATATATATAGAGAGAGAGATTTATAATCAGGAATTTGCTCACACAGATTATGGAGTTTGACAATCCCAAAATCTTCAGTTGACAAGCTTGAGACACAGGTAAACTGAGGATATAGTTCCAGTCTGAACAGTATTTGACAAGTATCTGCCCACCCGGTGGCCAAGTCCACACATAAAATTAACCATCAGAAATAGCATATAAAATGGATGGGAAAAAAGTAACTTTGCAGTAGTGAAATCTGGCAAACACTACCTAAGACAGGTGGTCAACATCAGCAGTAATAAATCGTGATGATACTATGTACACTTGATGTGATGTGTTGAAAATGTCACTTCACCTCTGCCGTCATCTTCCACAAAACCCATAACTCAAGTCTAGCCATGAAGTAAAACGTTAGACAAACTAAAACTGAGGAACATTCTAAAAAATACTTGACTAGCACTCATCAAAATTGTCAATGGAAACATAATAAAAGTTTGATAAATTGTCACAGACCAGAGGAAGCTAAAGAGAAATGAAGATTAATGTCATGTGGTACTCTGAATTGAATTATGGACAAGGAAAAGGACATTAGAGAAAAACTAATGAAATCTGAGCAATGTATGGAGTTTGATTAATAGTAATACATCGGTGTTGTTTCCTTAGTGACAAACATATAGTAATGCAAGATGTTAACAAAAGTGAAAACTGCATGAAGTCTTAAAGGAACTTCTTTCGGTATTATCTTTGCTTATTTTTAAAATCTAAAAAATTCTAAAATAAGATGTCAATAAAAACACGCAGAATAATAATTATTAAAATATATTCTGGTAAATCACTTCATTTTGAAGAAAGGGAAATAATCTTATGGATATCCAGGTACAATTTGGCTGGCCACAGACTTTCTCAAAAAATACTCACTGTTTAAAAGCTTCCGTTCTTAATGTAATATGTTCAAAATCTGAGAAGAAAGAAATTTTAAAACAAGAGATTTAATACCAAAAAAATTACTCATCAAGTGTAGAGGGTGACATATAATTTACACAATATGCAAACAAAGTAACATACAGAAATCCATAAAAATGCCTAATGCACAAAATTTCTTAGAAAAAAATACTATTTTCTTATGTGACCAATTAGACAAGTAGTGTTTCAAACTCATCCTTGAATGGAGAGTTCATGATAAATGGCATAGTTTGAGTGCCAAATCTATACATATATTACAAGCAATTATAAAAATCGAAAATCAACAGCATTTAATGTTAGATTTTTTGGATATTTAAATTTTTAACATCAACAATAGAATGAAAAAAGAAAACATAGGAGAAAATTAAAAATGTACATAATTTTTAATCATCATAAATAAATTTTAAATTGAAATATATACCTTCAACTAGGTATGAACCAAAACCGCCTATTGTACCCTATTTCTAAAGCCCACTCAGGGCCATGCTTTTAATCAACCATAAATTAATAGGAGGCACGGCCCTTTTTTTTTTTTTTTTTTGGTACAAACTTCTTCATTCATTTCTAAGATATTTGTGCATATTAAATCACAGAGAAAGAAAGAGATTACTTATTGCTCTCAGTTGGACAACATCTTGAAGTGTGGACATCTGGCTAATCATTCTTGCAATCTGCCACTTTACTTCCCTCTTCGTAAGCTGATCTTTTGATCTCTGTTATCCCTTCAGAAGTGCGTTCCTATGAGTCTATCCATCAAATGACTAACTTCTGGCCTTCTTAATATTTTTTGACAGGCAGATACTGTCTAACCCTGCTAGCCTAGCTAGAATCTTGATTCTAATAATCCTCAGAACT
>RJWJ010022574.1:0-26725 GCA_004363605.1 Indri indri | reverse complement strand
GGAATGCTATTCAGCCCATAATACCAGGAGAGAGAAATTCTCTAGAAGAGTGTTCTCTGTAGAGAACACCTTAACCCAGACCTCAGTTTCCTCATCTGTAAAACGGGCTAAGTAACCATACCTACCTCACGGAATTGTTCTCAAAATTAAACCAGTCAATCTATGGGAGGTGCTTAGGTTAGTGTCTGGCACACAGTAAGTGCTCAATAAATATTAGCTATTTTCATGATCATGTATTATTAAGAGTTTTATGTTCGCTTTCTCCTGAATCTCTGATGCGGCACCTGTAATGAATGGTGGGTCCAGGCAGCCAGGGATGGGCAGTGAGGCTGGAGCCTCTGAGGTGGGCTTCCCGCTCAGCATGATGGAATTGGAAAGTATACCTGCATCTGTGCTGGAGGACACGACCTTGAACTCATAGCTCCTAAACTCTGCAACTCCTTTCCTGAGCAGGAATGCTCTCTGTAACCCTCTGACAAGGACTTGCCAGCTTTTGTTTACATACCTCCAGTGACAGGGAGCTCATTCCTTCCCAGAGCGACTTTGGCAGATAGTCCTCCCTGGCTGCTGCCCTGAGCCACAAGCATGTCCCGCCCACGGTTCTTCCTTCTGTCCTCTGTGGCCACACAGCAAACCTGCTCCCATTTCTAAACTGTTTCCCTTTACCTGCAAGCTTCCAATAGTTCTTTTTTCACAGGAGTTGTGGCCCAGCCAGGTCCTTAGCCTATACAAGTGAGGCAGACATTTAAAGAAAATGTTAATGGCTCTATTATTATTCTTGACTTAAAATGTAATACATGGTCATTAAAAAAAATTCAGACAATGCAGGAAAATAGGAAGAAGAAAGTAAAACAACCCATCGCCCCAGCAACCAGAGATAACTAGTGTTAACATTCTTTAATTTAATTTTTGAATAGGCAATACATTCACAGGGTTCAAAATTAAAAATTAGAAAAGGGCATTATTAAGTGAAAAATTTTCCTCCCACATCTCTGTTCTCTAATCTTAGTTTCCATTCCCACGGATTAAAAAAAAGTCATCAATTTCTCATGTATATTTCTGGAGCTATTTTAAGATACATAAGCCTATTTTAAGATCTTTTAAGGCTGGGCGCGGTGGCTCACGCCTGTAATCCTAGCACTTTGGGAGGCTGAAGTGGGAGGATTGCTTGAGGCCAGGAGTTTGAAACCAGCCCGGGCAACAGTGAGATGCCATCTCTACGACAAATAAAAAAATTAGCTGAGTGTGGTGGTGCACGCCTCTAGGCCCCGCTACTAGGCAGGCTGAGGTAGAGGATCGGTTGAGCCCAGGAGTTTGAGGTTGCTGGGAGCTATGATGTGCCACTTCACTCCAGGCTGGGTGACAGAGCAAGACTTTATCTCAAAAAAAAAAAAAAAAAAAGTCTTTTAAGGTATCGTAGGTTATTTTAAAAAATTTTAAAGGATGGTTTAAGATACACGCACGCACACTCCCTCCCTCCCCCACCTCTCTCTCTTTCTCTCTCTCTCTCTGTCTCTCTGTTTCCTCCCTAGCCTCACTTCTGTTTACTGCTTTCTAGGCTAAACAGCGTACAGTGGAACTCTTCTCCTATCAGTTTCCAGAGGGCAGGCCGTTCATCTTCTTCTGTTATACTTTGTCCTCTTGGTCTAAATGCATTGTCCTGGACTTTGGGAGTCATTTGACATTCTGTTGGCCTGTTCAGTTTTATGACATCTTGTCATCTTCAGATGTATTTGTCATGCAAATTTGCAACGACCCTCTCCGATGACAAAGCCTCTGAACCATTTAATCAACACTCAGCACAGCTTCAGCCAACGTATGACAATATTTTACCCAGCCCGCACTGAACAGAAATCAACATTGCTCCCTCGGAAGAGCGTCAAACGTGTGTCTGAAATATCTTTATTGCTCTTGGTCTCATCATCCCAGAAATGATGTGGAGGTTAGCAGGATATAACTTTTTAAAGCAAACTATTGTTGGTTCCTGGTGACTTCTCTTTTCTTCTTGAGATATTAACAAATGACCATGACCACAAAACGGCTCACAGTGAGTGCTCTCTGCCTGCCAGGCTTGGTTTTGGATTCTTTCATGTTATGTTATTTACTCCCGAAAACAACCTTGTAAGGGAGGTACTATTGCCATCCCCACTTTACAGGCAAGGAAATAGTCTCAGAGAGGTGAAGTTACTTGCCTGAGGCCACACAGCTTGCAGGAGGCAGAGCCATGCCTGGAGCCCAGGTCTGTCAGCTTTGTGCTGCAGACTTCTGCCAGGGATTGGCACCAAGTGTCTGCCCCTGCATGGCCACCGTCCTGTTTGGCCTGCTTGGCACAGTGGTCCGGGTCTCTTGATGGGGTCTCCTCTTCACTGGGCTCCAGAGTGACCCACATCCTCTCTTGTCAATCTCCCTAGTCCAGTTTTGTGGAAAGAGTTTTAATTCACAGGAACTGTAGGAACAGGTATGAGCCCGGTGACTTATGGGGACAGCAGGACTTACAAGGGATTGGGGACAGTGTAGTTAAGGGTGATGATTAAGGGTAGGGGCTCAGGAGTGAGATCATGTGGATTCCACCCCTTACTGCTGCGCATCCTTGGGCAAGCTACTTAACCTCTCTGGACCTTAGTCTCCACATCTCTTCAGTGGGAAGAATAACTGCGTTGTCTAACGCATGGAAAACGCTGGGTCAAGGAGTGCTCTGCAAATGCTTCCTTATCGTTACTGAGTCTGAGCTGTCAGACTCAGCTTCCCGGGCCTTCCTCTCTTACAATTTCCTTGATTAGTTCCTCTCCGATGGCTCAGTTCAGGGTGATCAACCGATTAGCAGGGTGGGGGCGGGGCAGCCAGAGACCCAGGCTGTGCTGGGGGCAGTGGAGGCCTGGAGAGAGGGTCAGCCCCTCTGTCCTCCACCCTGCCACTGCCGTCCCTTCCCCATCAGCCCCCGAGGAAGTGGTGTCCCTGGTCCCCCCAAAAGAGGATGGTTCCCAGACACACCCTCCCAGCCCCCCTGCGTTGCTCAGTCTTTCCGGGTTTCGCGTCTCTCCACATAGACACTGGCCTTCTGCCCAGCCCCTTCTTGGATCGGGGGTCCCCTGGAAGGGACCATGTGTTCTCCATCAGACCAGACTCCCCAGGCCCTGACTGCACCTCCCGTTATGTGGGGGGGCCCCCAGTAATGAGGCTGTATCTCTCCTTTCAACTGAGCTGCCTGAGCAGGCACCGACTGCCGCCTCCGACTGGGGCTGTCCCAGGGCAGGGCTGTGTTGTCCCTCTCAGAATATCCAAGAGGGAGGCTGTGCCTCCCCAGACCAGGGCCCCCGGACATGAGTTGGGTTTTCCCCGTTAGGAAGCTCCTTGAGGGTCAGAAACGTACCTCTCCCCTCACACTCGAGATGCTCAAAGGTAGAGGTGGTATCCTCTCCCCCTCAGCCTGGGGCTCTCCGGAGACAAGGGTTGTGTCTTCCTCTTCAGACTGGGGGTTTCCCTGGGATCCCTCCCTCATGCTGGGGCTCCCAGGGCAGGGCATTCGTAGTCCCGAGGCTGCTCCTCCAACAGCCGGGCCGGGAGAGCGGTGCCAGGGAAGAAATCGAATTCCTGCACATTAACAAGTCAATCATGGAGTCTTAATGAGGCCTGAGTAATCTCAGGCCTGCATGTAATTAAATAGCTGTCCTGGTTCTGATCCGCTGGAAGTTAATCATGGGGGATTAGGTGTCAGCGAGGAACTTCATTAAGGCAGGGAGGGCGGGGGCTGGCGACAGAGTGGGGGGGCTCTGTCCTGAGCCCATCAGAGGCCCGGGGATGGGTGTGCACAGTTGCAGGGGGCCCATCTCCTCTGCATCAGGGCCAGGAGCGGCCCCACCCTCATTCCTGGGGGAACCCCTCCCCCAAGCCCACCCTGCGCCCCACTTGCCTCGGTCTCCAGTCCAGGAAGCTCAGGGAGAGTGCTGTGCTCCGGCAGGGCGAGCAGGGTAGGGCTCCGCAAGCGCCAGTTCCCTCCACCCTTCTGGCATTTGTCCACTCCCCCCCTGCCACCGGCGCCCCCCCCCGCACCCCGAGAGGCAGAACCTCTGTGGAGAGCACCCCCTGCCCACCTGTCTGGCTTCCGGTTGGGTCTGGCTAACGGGAGGCTTCTGTCAGGCTCCATCCCTGTGGCTGTTAACCCTGCGGCACCTCTGCGCTGTGCGCAGGCAGCAAGCCCTTGGTGTGGAGCGCTTTGCATGAGCGTCTGTTCCCACCGGAGCCCTGACTGCTCACCTGCCAGGTGATCCCGAACCAGAGCGGGCTGTGCGTCTGTATGACGGCGTGGGGACAGGGTGGGAGGCAATGCTGATCGGACACAGCCCCACCCAGGATCAGGGCAGGGGTCCCCCAGAGGTGGGCAGTGGGGAGACAGTAGCAGTCTGGGTTTGGATCTCCAAGGCCACACCTGGGACAGCCCTCCAGATGAATTAGGGGCAGAATGCGCAGTTCCCCCAGCTGGCATCTGGGCTCAGTGTTCTGGAAAGTCCTGACAGGAGGCGGCTTTGGGCTCCCTGTGCTGGACAGAGAGAGACCATGGTTTATGCAAAGCCCTGAGCTGGGCCCTGGGGTGTCACTGGGAAGCTGGACAATTCTAGTGATGGGACTTGGGACTCAGGATGGGGCCTGGGCTCTAGGGGGTGGGGGTCCTAGGATCAGAGACCTGTGAAGTGTTGAGCTCTGGATGGGCTGGTGAGTGTTTTAGGACTCTCCAGAAATCCAGAACCAGCAATGCTGATTGGTTATATAAGTATAACCAATTAATAATAAATCTCTTTATATTACATATAATATGTAATATTAAATAGAGATTATTGTTAGGTCTGGAGCCGAGAGAGAGACACACGAAGCCTCATGTGTAGCAAAATGCTGTTTATTTGGAGTATAAGGGTGCAAATGGGTGGAGGCCAAAGAGCATCCACACTGAGGGAGGGGAAAGCCTTGGGTTTTCTAGAGGGTTTCTTTGGAGGGGGGTGAGTACCTGGGCCAGAATAGCTGCTGCAATAAAATTTTGAAACAACCAATTTCTGGGACCCCTGCGTCTGTCTCATCCTGTAGAGATAAGGGAAGAGGGTAGTTCTGTCCTTATTGGGGGGCTAGGAATGCTGCAGCCCTCTGTTAGATTTTACGGGGACTCTCCATACTCCTGCGGCTATTGTTTCACAAACCTTAGTTTTCTATTAACCACATTCTGTCCTATACATACTTTTTGAGTTCCCACCTGGAACTAACCTAACAATTATTTTATGTATAAAATATGTAAACATATAGAGATATGTAAAAAGAGATATATTTTATATATGAAGATATATAATCACATATATATAAAAAGATCTATTGTAAGTAATTGGCATCTGTGATTATGAGGAAGGAAAGAAGGGAGGAAGGCAGGTGGAAAACAGACCGTTCCGGTAGTCAGATGGAGACCCCGGCCTTCTGGAAAAATAACACTTATTGAGAACTTACCTGCAAGGCACCGTTCTCACTGCCAGTGCTATGACATGGTGCTGTTATTCTTCCTGTTATACAGAGAGGAAACTGAGGCACAGAGAAGTTGTCTGAAATCACTCAGCTATGGAGAGACGGAGACAGGATTTAAATTCAGGAAGTTTGGTTAGAGCCTGTGCTTTTATCACCGCTTCGTACTGCCTGCTGAAAGCTGGATTTATTTTCTTTTTGAGACAAGGTCTCACTCTGTCACCCAGGCTAGAGTGAAGTGGCGTCATCACAGGTCACTGCAAACTCAAATTCCTTGGGCTCAAGCAATCCTCTTGCCTCAGCCTTCCGAGTAGCTGGGACTATAGGCTCGCACCAACGTGCCCAGTTAATTTTTCTATTTTTTTGTAGAGATGGGGTCTCGCTCTTGCTCAGGCTGGTCTCAAACTCCAGAGCTCCAGAGATGCTCTCTGCTGCCTCGCCTTGGCCTCCCCAGAGCCCTCATTTGAACCACTATTGTCTCCCAATTTCCTATTTGCACCTGACTCATGGGGGTGGGCTGGCCCCATGCTGTTCTCCATTGCTGACAGGTGGGGGGTGGGGCAGGATTTCTCATGGACTCCGCTCCGGTGCCTCCCACAGCCTTCCAGGAAGAGGATACCCCCCAGCCATCCTGGGGTGAAGGGCGGCTCTAGGTGAGGAGCCCGGGACAAGCACTAGCTGCCTTGCAGGTGAAAGAGGGGCTGTCACCAGCTCACTGCCTGACTCACTAGCCTGGCCCTCCCCATGTCTTCATCACACTCAGGAAAGAGAACTCTTTCTTAAGAAAAGCCACATCCGAGTGGGTAAAATTGGGGCCAGGACAAGTCACAAGAGGATTCAATCCAAGTTTCTCTTGCCAAAGGAAAACTTTCATGACTTTTGAGGACTGAACCCCGATCTTTTTCTTTGCCTCAAAAATTCCTTTCTAAGGGGGCCTGGGGAGTCACACCTACAAACGATAAAATCTCAGTAAACAGGTTTTTATGATGTGATTTACTTCCCAACCTGATTCCAGGATAGCATCACATGAAAGATAGAAGACCCTTATCTTAACTCAAGCATTCCTTTCCACTGATTCCTAGTCTTTTGGACACAGCCTAATTCTTTCAGCCAATTGTCAACTAAAGAATCCCTAAACCCACCTATGACTTGTAAGTCCCTGCTTTGAGATGTCCCAACTTTTTGGGCCAAACCAATGTATGCCTTCCACGTATTCATTTTTGAGTTTAACTGTAATTCCTGTCTCCCCAAAATGTATAAAACCAAACTGTCACCCAGCCACAGGGAGTCCACTTGCTCAAGGCTTCTTGGGTGTGGCTCTGGGTCATGGTCCTCCAATTCAGCTCAGAATAAACTTCCTTAAATTATTTTACAGAGTTTGTGTTCTTTTCCGTTGATACTTTTAACCTTTGCTATTCGTAGCAGACTTTATACCACATTTGATATGTAGGTTCATCTCTCCTTCTTGGACACAGGGAACGCCATGCTTTCCAGCCACTGTGCAGTTTAGACAGGGCTGTGTGATAGTTCTACCAATGCAATATGAGCAGAGGTAATTTGCGTCACTTCTGAGCCATGGCCTTTAAGAACCTGGTCGCTCACTCTTCCAACTGTGGGGCAAAGTTGGAAGTGTCATGTTCCAAATGGTGCAGCTACAATGGCAGAGTCTCTCTCTGTCAGTTTGGGTCCCTGAATTTCACTGTGAGAGGCAGAGACTGTTCTGCTGAAGCAGATCGAGCCTGCAACATGGGCCCGGAGGGAATCTGTGTTGTGTTATGCCACTGAGGTTTTGGGGTTAATTAGTTACTGCGGCTTGGCCTAGCCACTCTTGACTAATGCACTTTCTCATCTATTTTGTGTATCTTCAATATTAGTGGCCCATGTCTCATTTGCCACGGTGGGAATGGAAATTGGTACAACCTTTCTGGGAGACAATTTGGCAGTATGTATATATGAAAAGCCCTAAATAAGTGTGTTGTCTTCGACTCAGAAATTTCACTTCTAGGAATTTATCCTAAGGAAATAATTGGACAAGTTCAAAAAGTTGTATGGATAAGGAGGATATTCATCACATAAAATGGTGAGAAATTGGATCGGCCTAAATATACCACAAAAGCAAATTGGTTAAATAAATTGTGCTTCAGCTCTACAATGGAATCCTAGCTGCTGCCAGTGTTACATATTTATTGACAAAGAAAGAGTCACACTCTATTGCAGCGTATGCATAATGTGAATTTGTTAAAAAAAAATTTGCATGAAGACAGTCTAGATGGTAGTCGGCAAACAAGTAACAATGGTCATTTCTGGGTGTGGAGTCTCAGGTGATCTTACATGTATTATTTTTATTTTCCCTCTCTATTTAAAAATTTTTCCTCAGTGATTTTGTATTAAGTGTATCAATTAAAAATTAAATGGGAGGAAAAAGTGACTGTGGAATCGTGGACAAGTAAACCTTTAAGAGTCATGATTTTCTTATCTGTATAATGGGCATGATCATAGTCACTTCGCTGGGTGGTGGTGAGGATTCCATTAGATCAATTAGAGCACTCGGCACCTACTAGGGTGCTTAAGATCCACAGCCATTGTTACCCGTCATCAGTGAACTAAGGGACCTTAGAGGTTGGTTGGTTCATTAATTAATTCATCCATCTACCCATCCATTCAATAAGCGTGTCCTGAAACCTACTGTGCGCGTGGCCGTGCACTGGATAAACATAATAATGATAAGAAGAATAGCAAATACTTATATGGCACTTAGTAGTGCCAGGTACCATTGTAAGCACTTTCCAGTTGTTAACTAATCTAATCTACACACTAACCCTATGAGGGGTACCATTCTTAGTCCCATTTTTCGGATTATTAAACCAAGGCACAGAGGGGCCAAGTGACCTGTCTGAAGTCAGAGAGCTAGGAGGAGGCAAAGCCAGGCAGTTCACATTCTCAGCCACTGGACTGTACCGCCTGGGGAAGACAGAGGTGGTATCTGCCCCTCTTCTGGGTCCCATCTTGCTCCAAGCCAGGAGCAGCAGGGCTAAGGTGGGAGGGGGGCCCTGGCTGGGGGAGGGGCAGATCTCAGAGTGAATCCAGATACTAGAGGGGTGATTAGCAGGCGATTGGGAAATTTCTGTTATTGTGAAGCTCCTGGCTGAGCTGAGGGATGCAGGTGTGGCTGTGTTAGGGGAGGGAGCCGCCCCACCCTTGCCCCTGCCCTGGCTCTCTCCACCTGGCGTTGGGTGGAAGCAACAGTGGCCCGTATGGACTGCATGGCCAGGTGCTGGTAATGCACCTCCACGCATTATCTCGTTTCATCCTCATGGCAACACTGTGAAGCAGATGCTATTTTGCAGAACAGGAAACTGAGGGTCTTGGAGGTGATGTGACTTATTCAGGGTCTCACAGCTAGTAAGTGGGAAGCCTAGATTCAAACTCGGGTCCTGAGCTAGAGTCTTAACCACCCTGCTGAAGATCCCTGGGGCCCAGATGTCTCCTCCACCTCCCATCTGCCCTCACAGGGGCGCTGGAGACATGGGGCGGAGACATTGGGCACACCCTTGGCAGCTATTTTTGCCTTTGCAGCTGTTGTGGGTCAGCTGGCCGGGGTCGTAGAACATCATCACATCAGGGCAGAAGAAGGAGGGGGACTGGGGAGACCTCCAGGGCCAAATGGGGACCCAAGACGGGAGTCAGCTGAGAGGAGACAGAGACTCCCCAGGAGCCCCAGGTAGCAGGACAGAAGGGAAAGGACAGCCCATCCCTTGGGCTTCCCCTATACTTGGAGCAGCACTCGTATTATCTCCTGCCATTCTCCCTACTGTGCTGGGAGGATGGGATGATCACTCCCATTTTACAGATGAGGAATTGGAGGCTGGGGGTGGGCGATGGGACCTACAGTGAGAAGGAGCTGGTCCTTTCGACTCTGAAGCCGGGATACTTGTCTTTGCACCAGCTGCCTCTGCTGGGATCCCACTGCCCCTGGAAGGCAAGTTCTCAAAGGAGCAACTACTCTTTCATGGGGGCGGTGGAGTGTGACCTGAGGCTGGAGGTGGAGTGAAGGGACAATGGTCCCCAAGCAGTGGTTGGGGTCCAGGACACTTCTGGAGCAGGGGGACATTTAAGGGAACACTCCTAGGCCCCACGCCCTACAGTTCAGTCCTTGGGTGTGGTCTGAGCCGCAGGGGATTTCTCCAGCCCTGGCAGGAGGTTGCTTGTGTGGTCTTCCTGCACCTGCAGGCCTGTAACCTTCCACCGGGGTCTGGGTGCGTGTCTTCCTGGGTCACTTACCCTCAGAGCTGCATCACTATTGGCTCATTCCTCTCATTAAACAAACAAGTTATGATTCATTCTGCTGTAAAAAAATGTTTCTAGACAGACACTGCCTTGTGTACCTTCTCCCCTTCTCAGCAGAGCCTCTGGAAAGACCCATTGGTCCCCCCCTTCACCACTTCCTTCCTCCTGTTCTCTCTTGAGTCTACCACAGTCAGACGTCGTCCCCTGCCTGTCCACTGAAACAGCTCCTGCCCAGGTTCCCAGTGACCTCTGCATTGCCAGCTCCGCAATCAATTCTCAATCCTCGGTGGCATTTGAGAGCTGATCGTTCTCTTCTCCCTGAAACACTCTTCACTCAGCTCCCAGGGACCACACGCCCCGTTGTCCTTCCACCTCGCTGGCCGCCCCTCCTTGGTCTCTGGTCGGTCCTTCCCCCAGCCTCTGACTGTCGGATGGCCCAGGACTCAGTCCTCGGACTCTTACCTTTTGGGGGTTTGTGTACGTGGTCTTCTGGGTGCAGGGGGCTGGGCCGAGTGACAGTGCATCCTTATAGATACATTATTACTGGCTCAGTCTTAAAATGTCCTGGACAGCCACTGTCCTCACCCCCTAGGGGTTCTTCCTATCCCATGAGTTTATTTTTCTTGCTGCAATTTTTAAAATTGAGGCGTAATTGACACAGAATAAACTGCACGCAAAATGCACGATTAGGTAAATATTGGCACACGTATACACACCCCTGAACCCATCATCACAGTCAAGATAGTGAACACAGCTATCGCCCCCCACAGTTTCTTCTTGCCCCTTTGTGACTCCTCCTTCCCACGCATCCCTGCCCAGCCTGTGCCCAAGCAACCATCGGTCTGCTTCTCATCATTATGGGCAAGTTGGGGTTTCCTAGAATTTTATGTGAACGGAATCACTCCGTATGTAGTCTTTTTTGTCTGGCTTTTTCTTCATTCAGTGTAATTATCCCGAGATTCATCCATGTTATTGGGAATCTCATTCCTTTTATTGCTGGGCAGTATGTCCATTCCTTTTATTGCTGGGCGGTATGTTGTTGCAGGAATATACCTCAGTCTGTTGATCTGTTCATCCACTGATGGACATTTTGCTATCACAAATCAATCTGCTGTGAGTATTTGTGTACGAGTCATTGCATGAAATATGTTTCCTTTTCTCTTGAGTAAGTATCTACGAGAGGAATGACTGGGCTCCATGGTCGGTGTATGTTTAACTTTTTAAGATACGGCCAAACTGTTTTCAACAGCGCTTGCACCATCTTACCTTCCCGCCGGCGGTGTGTGACAGTTCCAGTTGCTCCACATTCCCGACACTCGATCTCGTCAGTCTTTCAAATTTTAGTCACTGTATAAAATACTGTAGGTATGTCGTGTATCTCATGGTGATTTTAATGGGTTTGGGCCATAATCCCAAAAGACACAATTGTGAATGCTGTAATTCCCAGTGTTGAAATCCCCCAAAATCAAAAATCCCTGAGGTCTAAATCTCTAAAGTCTAACATCCCTAATGTCTACAATCTTGAAAATCACAATCGCGGGAATCCTAGAATTTCACAAAGAGCAGCACCATGCAAAAAACGACTGTATATGTATCCCCGAGGAGAGCCATGTCCTAAAAGAACAAAAGCAGTTATTCGCTATGATTTAAGACTGCAGAATGCATTTAACGATCATCAAGTCGGTCAGCTCTTATGGACTATCTCTGTGCAGTTACCCAGAATCTATCCCTGTAGCGCATGTTTTCATATGTTGAATTTTCTTTTTAGTTTTTTGTTTTCCTTTTCTTTTTCTTTTAATCTTTTTTTACTATTTTAAATTGTCAGCATTATTTTTTTACAATTCTCAATGCTATGTATTTCATTTTTACATCATTTCCAATACTGGAGGTATAGACTGCGTAGAGACTTTCGGAGAGTTCTAGTTCATTTTATGCATTTCTGTTGCAAGTTCGACTCCACAAAGCGCATTTGCACAACGTTGATTTTGTGTGTAAGCAGTGTGCTATATGTAAAAACGTTTACCCTTCCTCAGTAAATGAAGAGGTGTCCTTTTTATACATCTGCATTCGTGAAAGATAAAACTTCTCAAGATCTTGGCTCCTTTGGGTGACCGCATATGTGGTGGTGACACATCCAAGTTTTTGATTAATTTTGATTAATGTTTGCTATGTATTTTATGAGTCCTCTATCAGATAAATGCTTAGCAAACATTTTCTCCCAGTTTCTGGCTTGTCTTTTAACTCTCTTAAAAGTGCCTCTAGAACAGCAGAAGTTTTTAATTTTCATGAACTTCGTTTGGCAATTTTTTCTTTTATAGATTGTGTTTCTGGTGGTGTAACTAAGAAATCTTTGCCTAACTCAAGGTCACAGAGATTTTTTTTCCTATGGTATCCTCTGGGAGTTTTATGGTTTTTGGTTTTACTTTTAGGTCTATAATACATTTTAAGTTAATTTTTGTGTATGGTGTGAGGTATGGATAAAGGTACATTTTATTTTACATGTAGATATCTATTTAATAGCACCATTTGTTGAAAAGACTAGCCTTTCTCCACTGAATTGACTTTGAAACTTTGTTTAAAAAAAAGATATATATATATATATATATATATATTTATGGACTCTATTTTGTTCCATGGTTCTATATGTCAGTCTTTATTCCAATACCACACTGTCTTAATTAATTGCTTTAGCTTTATAATCAATCTTGAAATCACATAGCATTTGTCATTTAACTTTATTTTTATTTTTATTTTTATTTTTTGAGACAGAGTCTCACTCTTTTTGCCAGGGCTAGAGTGAGTGCTGTGGCGTCAGCCTAGCTCACAGCAACTTCAAACTCCCGGGCTCAAGTGATCCTACTGCCTCAGCCTCCCGAGTAGCTGGGACTACAGGCATGAGCCACCATGCCTGGCTAATTTTTTCTATATATTTTTAGTTAGCCGATTAATTTCTTTCTAATTTTAGTAGAGACAGGGTCTTGCTCTTGCTTAGGCTGGTCTTGAACTCCTGAGCTCAAACAATCCGCCCACCTCGGCCTCCCAGAGTGCTAGGATTACAGGCGTGAGCCACCGCGCCTGGCCTTTATTCTTATTTTTAAAAGTTGTTTTTCCTATTCCAAGTCCTTTGCATTTCCATGTAAATTTTATTTTATTTTATTTTATTTTATTTTATTTTATTTTATTTTTTTTGAGACAGAGTCTCACTCTCTTGCCTGGGGTGAGTGCTGTGGCGTCAGCCTAGCTCACAGCAACCTCAAACTCCTGGGCTCAAGCAATCCTTCTGTCTCAGTCTCCCGAGTAGCTGGGACTACAAGCATGCGCCACCATGCCCGGCTAATTTTTTCTCTATATATTTTTAGCTGTCCAATTAATTTCTTTCTATTTTTGGTAGAGACGGGGTCTCGTTCTTGCTCAGGCTGGTCTTGAACTCCTGAGCTCAGAACGATCCGCCCGCCTCGGCCTCCCAGAGTGCTAGGATTACAGGCGTGAGCCACCGCGCCCGGCCTCCATGTAAATTTTAGAATTGGTCTTTCAATTTCTACAAAAAGTCCTGTTGTGATTTTGATTGTGATTATGTTGAATCTCTAGTACCATGTTGATTCGAAGTGGTGAGAATAAACATATTTATCTTGTTCCTAGTCTCAGGGAGAAAGTGTTCAGCTTGTAACCATTAAGTATAATGGTACTGTAGGTTTTTTATAGATGCTCTATATTGGCTAAAGAAGTTCCTTTTTAATCCTAGTTTGCTCAGTTTTTAAAAAATTATAAAGGAATATTGGATTATATAAAATTTTTTTCTACATCTATTGATAGGATCATATTTTTTCTTTTTTTGTGTGGCAGACAGAATAACAGCCTTCGAAAATGTCTATGCCCTAATCCTTGAACTCATCGAAACTTACATGGCAAAAAGAACTTTGTGGATACGATTAAGTTAAGGTTATCAAGATGGGGAGAGTAACCTGGATTATCCAAGCGGACCCAATGCCATCACAAACTTCCTTAAGAGATGGAAGAGAAAGGCAAAATAATCAGAGATGGAGATGTGATTGCAGAAACAGAGGCGGGTGGGCGGGGGAAGAGAGAGTTGAAAATGTTATGCTGTTACCTGTACTCACCATCAAATTGGTATTAACTGATCAACACAAAAGCATACATATAAGAATAACATCTATTGGATGTCGGGCAGGGGGGAAGGGGAGGGGGAGGGGGAGGGGGGGGAGGAGGGGACGGGTATTTGCATACACAAAGAGTGCAATGCGCACCATCCAAGGGATGGGCACACTTGAAACTCGGACTTGGTGGGGAGTGGGGAGGCAAGGGCAACATACATAACCTAAACAACATCTGTACCCCCATAATATGCTGAAATTAAAAAAAAAATGTTATGCTGTTAGTTTTGAAGATGGAATGCGGAGGAGATGGCTATGACCCGGAATGCACACAGCCTTTAGAAGTTGGAAAAGGCAAGGAAATATATTCTCCCCTAGAGCCTCCAGAATTAATGCAATCCTGTATCAACTTGATGTTAGCCTAGAAACCCATTTGGACTTCTGATTTCCAGAACTGTAAGATAATTTTATGTTGTTTAAGCTGCTAAGTTTGTGGTAATTTTTATATAACAAAAGGAAATTCATACAATGAATTACATTGATCTAATTTTGAATATTAAATAAACTTTGTATCCCTGGAATAAATCTCCTTGGTCTTGATGTATTATCCATTTTACATATTGTTGGATTCAATTTGCTAAAATTTTATTTAGAATTTTACATCTGTGTTCAAAGGGCTTTGTCTGTAGTTTTCTTTTCTTGTAATGTCTTTGTTTGGTTTTGTCATCTGAGTGATGCCAGCCTCATGGAATAAGTTGGAAAGCGTTCTTTCCTCTATTTTCTGGACGACTTGGTGTTATATTGGTATTGTGGCTAAAACTGAGGTGTTTCTCCTACTCTCACACATCACTCAACACAATACTTCTGACATCGAGGTGTGTGGGTAGTTTCTGCACATACCAAGCATTGCTCAATGGACACAGCTGGGAGTCGTCTAATTCAGTTCAGTTCTGGCTCTGTCTTCCCAGAGGTGTCTTCTTCAGATCTCACAGGTTAAGGGCTCACTACCACCAGACTTCCCCCCACTACCGACGCCGATTGCAAGCCCCTGTGCTTTTGACCACCCAAGGGGTTCTCAGGATTCCTTCTGCTGGTTCGAATAATTTGCAAGAGTGGCTCACAGAACTCAGGAAACACTTTACTTATGTTTACTTATTTATTATAAAGGATATTACGACAGATACAGATGAACAGCTAGATCAAAGACATGCATAGGGAAAGGTATGTGGGAAAGGGCGTGGAGATTCCTTCCATGCCCTCTCTGTGGGTGCCACCTTGTAGGTACCTCCCATGCTCAGCTATCAGGAAGCTCCCTGAACCCAGTCCTTTTGGGTTTTTATGGAGGCTTCATCACATAGGCATGGTTGATCAAACCATTGGCTATTGGTGATCAACTCAATCTTTAGTCCCTCTCCATTCCCTAGAAGTTGTGGGGTGAAGCTGAGCATCCCAACCCTTTAATCATGCCCTGGTCTTCCTGTGACCAGCCCCCATTCTGAAGCTATCTAGAAGCTACCAGCCACCAGTTATCTCATTAGCATATGCTATGGTCTGAATGCTGGTGTCTCCCCCAAATCCACACGTTGAAACCTAACCCCATGATGATGGTATTAAGATGTGGGGCCTTTGGGGAAGTGATTAAGTTACGCGGGTTCCACCCTCATGTGTGGCATCAGCGCCCTTATTAAAGAAGTTGAAGGAAGCTCCTGGGTCCCTTCTGCCCCTTACACCATGTGAGGACACAAAAGCAAGGCACTGTCCATGGAGCACAGAACAGTCCTCCCCAGACACCAAATGTGATGGTGCCTTCATCTTGGATTTCCCAGCATCCAGGACTGTGAGAAATAAATTTCTTTTGTTTATAAGGTACCCATTCGAAGATATTTTGTTATAGCAGCCTGAACAGACAGACAGCATACAAAAGACACTCTTATCACTCTGGAGATTCCAAGGGTTTTAGGAGCTGTGTGACAGGAAATCGTGCACAGATCAAATACATATTTCACAATATCGCAGCTTCCTTAAATGTTTGCTAAAATTCCCCAGGGAAGTCATCTGGTTCTGAAGTTCCGTTTGTGGGAAGGATTTAACAACAAATTCATCCTATTTAATAGATATTCCCTCATTCCTTTTAATATCTGTAGAATCTATAGTGATATAATTTCTCTCATTCCTGATATTGGTAATGTGTGTCTTCTCTTTTTTTCCCTGATCAGTCTAACTAGGGGTTTATCAATTTTATTGATTTCTTCAAAGAATCAGCTTTTGTCTTTATCGATTTTCTGTTTTCTATTTCATTGATTTCTGCTCTAATCTTTATTATTATTTTCTTCTGCTTACTTCAGGTTTAATTTTCTCCTTTTTTTCTAGTTTCTTAAGGTAGAAGCTGAAGTAATTGACTTGAAACTGTTCTTCTCTTCCAATATTGATATTTATTCCTGTAAATATCCTTCTAAGTACAGTTAGGGTAGCATCCCACTAATTTTGTGTTTGCATTTTCATTCAGTTCAAAATACTTTATAATTTCCCTTTTGATTTCTTCTTTGACCCATGAGTTATTAAAGTTATTATTTAGTCTCCAAGGATTTGGTGATTTTTACATATCTCTGTTATTGATTTCTAACTTAATTTTATTATAGTCAGAGAACATTATTTGTATGATCTGAATAATTTTAAATTTATTCAGACCTTTTTTACGGCTCAGAATATTATCTGTCTTTTAAAATATTCTCTGTATGCTTGGAAATAGTGTGTATTCTGATGTTGTTGGGTGGAGTGTTCTAAAAATGTCAATTAGGCCAAGTTGTTTTATAGTATTGTTCAAATCTCCCAAATCCTTAGTGATTTTCCGTCTGCTTGTTTTGTCAAGTATTGAGAGATGAGTATTGAAATTTCCAACTGTAATTGCGGATTTGTCTGTTTCTTCCTGCAATTCTATCCATTTTTGTATGATGTATTTTGAAGCTTTGTAATTAGATGTGTAAATATTTTGAATTATTATGTCCTCTTGATTGATTAACCCATTGATCATTATAAAATTAACTTCTTTATCCCCAGTAATATTTTTGTGATCTGAAATCTATTTTGTTTGATAGTAGTATAGCGATTCCAGCTTTCTTTTACCTAACATTAGCAGAGCTTACCTCTTTGTATCTTTTTACTTTTAATCTGTTTGTGTCCTTATATTTATTTTCTTTTTTCTTTTTCTTTTTTTTTTGAGACAGGGTCTCACTTTGTCATCCAAGCTGGAGTACAGTGGCCTCATCATAGCTCACCGCAACCTCGAACACCTGGGCTCAAGTAATCCTCCTGCCTCAGCCTCCTGAGTAGCTGGGACTATAGGCACACACCACTATGTATTTGTGTCTTTATATTTAATATATATTTTAAACAGCATATAACTGGGTCTTGATTTTTTTTAACCCAGTATGACAATTTCCACCTTTTTGTTGGGGTGTTTGGATTATTTACATTTAATGTGATTATTGACATGGTTAGGTTAAATCTGTCATCTTGTCATTTGTTTTTTATTTGTCCCATCTATTTGTTCCCCTTTTCATCTTTTTCTGACTTCTTTTGGATTAAATGAGTATTTTTTTTGTTTCTAGTTTATCTCCATTGTTGACTTCTTAGCTATAACTTTTAATTTTGTTATTTTAGGGCTTATAGTATGTATCTTTAACTTATCACAGTTGAATGATATTATGTCACTTCAGGTAAGTACAAGAATCTTACAATAGTATACTTTTTTTTTTTATAATAGTATACATCTATTTCCCCTTTCTCAGTCATTATTATATTGTTGTCATGCATTTTACTTATATATATGTTATAAATCCCATGATACATTGTTATTGCTTAAATAGTCAATTATCTTTTCAAGTGATCTAAATAATAATAGAACATATATTCACCTATGTAGTTATCACATTTGGTGCTTTTTATTCCTTGGATCCATATTTCTCCCTAGTGTCATTTTGCTTCTGCCTGAAGGACTTCCTTTAACATTCCTTGTAGTGAAAGCCTATTGGCGATTGGTTCTTTAAGCTTTTGTATGTCTGAAGCAGTCTCATTTTGTCTTTGTTTTTGAAAGATATTTGTGCTGGGTTTGGAATGACAGGCTGACCCCGGCTTGCTTTGGGTACTCCAGTCACACATATACCAGGTTGTTGAAAGTTGTCCCACAGATCATTAATGCCCTCTTTTATTTATTTTTACTTTTATTTTTTTAAGGAGAAGGAAAGAGTTTATTAATTTGCTGGAAAATGAGGAGGTTGGCAGACTCCTGTCTCAAAGTACCAACGTCCTGCTTCTGAGCAGAAGTACAGAGTTTTAAATGTTCTGATTCATCCCATCTTCCATGTGACCTCTGCCCGGACAATTCCCTTGAGCCATTCCTGTGGCACAAAGAACAAAGGACACTCCCCTCCCACTCCCAACCACTGGCTTGAGGCAGGGATATAGGTTTTAGTTCTCAAAAAGGGTGAGGGGCTTTTAAAGAGACAGAAAACATTTTACCCTTTTTCAGGCCATTTTCTCTGTTATACATTCCCCACTGTCAATTTTACCCTTCCACATCTATGGGAGGAGGGGCAACGTAGTCATCAAGCTATTTCTTGCTGAATTGGGTGATGCACTCTTTTAAAAAAATTCTGTTTTTCTCTCTGTGTTTTATTTGGGCAGTTTCTATTGCTATGTCTTCAAGTTCGCTAATCTTTCCTTCTGCAATGTCTAATCTGCCATTTATCCCATTCAGTCTGTGATTGCTTCAGTCCCATTTGCTTGTGATTTTCATCTCTGTAAGTTTGATTTGTATCTTTTTTATATCTTAAATGCCTTCACTTAACTATTTGAACATATGGAACAGAGTTATAATAGCTGTTTTAATGTCCTTGTTGGCCGATTCTAACTACTCTGTAAATTCTGAGTCAGTTTTAATTAATTGATTTTTCTCTTCAGTATGGAGCATATTTTCCTGCTTCTTTGCATGCCTGATAATCTTTGATTAGCTGCCAGTCATTGTGATTTTTATCTTTTTTGAGTATTTTTGCATTCTCTTCAGTATTTCAATCACATACACATTAGGTGTTTTTACATTCCTGGTTATCTTTGTCTTTCTACAAATAGTGTGAACTTTGTTCTGGAATGCAATTAATTTATTTGCAGGAAGAGTTTGACCCTTTTAGGTTTTGCTTTTAAGCTTTGTTAGGTGGGACCAGAGCAGCATTTAATTTAGGGCTAATTATTCCTCAGTGTTGAAGCATGACTTTTCTAAGTATTCTACCCCATCCTGTGTCAATCATGAGGTTTTCTGGTCTTGGCGAGAACTGACGTTATTCCAATGTGATTGCTGGGTACTATTTCCTCTAATACCTTCAGATAGTTATTTGCCCAGCCTTGGGTATTTTCCTTATACACATGTGCTGATCAGTACTCTGATGAATGCTGGTGGGGGACCCTCTGCAGGCCTTCAGGGTTCTCACTCTCTATGTAGGTCTCTCGTCTTGAGTGCTCTGTCCTGCAAATTCTAGTTGTCTTGGTCTCTCTGGACTCTCAGCCCCATCTCCTCAATTCGGGGTGTTTCTAGGCTGTGCCTCCATTCCTGCTTTCCGTGATGCAGCCTGGAAGCTCCCCCAAGGCAGGAAGCTGAGATGATTTTAGGCCTCACCTTGTTTGTTTCCTGTCTTTCAGGGATACTATCCTTTGTTTTCTGACGTCCAATGTCTTGAAAAATCGTTTCATATATTTCGTGTGCTTTATTTTTTGTCGTTTCATGTGAGAGGGTAAATTTGGTCTCTGTTACCTCATCTTGGATAGAAGAAGAAGTCTCCATGGCTTTAAGCACCATCTATGTGGTAATGACTCCTAAATTCACCCCTGAACTTTGGACTCTCGTATCCAAGTTGGAATAGTCATGGCTCAGCCCCTCAAACTCACCCTGGCCAAAATGGAACTCCTGATTCCCCTCATCCAATCCCTCCTTCCTGCTTTCCCTATCTCAGGAAATGTTCACCTAGATGTCTAGGCAAAAAACTGTGGAATTAGCCTTTTTTCCACTCTTTCACTCACATTCTATATCACTACCTCAGTAACTCCTTGGCCTTCAAAATGTGTCTCACATCTGGGACCCTTTCGTTATCCCACCACTGGTTAAAGCCATTGTCATTACTCACCTGGAATCTTGCAACCACTTCCTGACTCCCGACTACCTGCTTTCGTTCCACGTTCCCTCTACAGTCTATTTTTCTGCCAGAAGCCAGTGAGCCCTTAAAATTTTTACCCCATCATGATTGTTCTAAACCCTCCAATGGCTTCCTAACACAACTTTAGAAGAAAGCCGGGGGTCCTTGTCGTGGTGCACAGGACCCTATATGACACGGCCTCCACCACCTCTCTCATCTCGTCCTCTCTCCTCTCTGTCTTGCTCACTCCAGTCTGGCCCCCCAGGCCTTCTTACTGTTCCTTGGACATGTGAAGGACCCTCTGCCTTCAGGGGTTACCTCCTCTTCCTGTGGCTAGATTGCTTCCCCTACGTTATTTCCATATGTCACTATTGGTCTCAGCTCAAAGTCCCCTCCCCAGAGGGCCTTTCCATAGCTGTCCGACCTAAGACGGCTCCCTGCTGATTCTTAGCCCCTTACTCTGCTTGATTTTGCATCATAGAACTTATCTCCACCTGACATCTTCCCATTGACTTGCTCATGTATGTATGTCCCTCTCTCTCAGTGGCATGTAGGCTCATGAAGGCGGGGACTTGGTCGTGGTCACTGCTCAGTTCCCTGTGCCTAGAACAATGCTTGGCGGACACGAAGCAGATGCTGCATGAAGCAGATTGAATGAATGAATGAATGAATGAGAGCTCTTCTGGGGCCACTAGGCACAATCTACTGGCTGTGTGACTCTGGCAAAGTCCTGTGCCATCTCAGGGCATGCCCTTTTCTACCGGACACTGGCTAAAAGCCCTAGGCATTGATGTTCGGTTCCCTGCCACACCGGACACCATGCCGGAGGGGGCTGGGCGCGACGCGCACTATCCAGCGCTTGGTGGCGCGGGCTTTGCCTTGTCTCGATCACCACCAGAGGGCGCCCGATGCTCAGAGTATGGACCGGGCACTCTGGGTTGGTAGGTGTCACTGAGACTGACGGTCATCTAAGGACCCTGTTTGTAGGTGGTGTACACGTGTGTGGGGAATGGGGTCCTGACTCTGGGGTTCGGGGCATTGGATCTCAGTTCTGCTGCTCACGCTCCCATGTTCCCCACCCCGAGACAGACCCTGGGGTAGTTTTTCACCTGTGTCTTCCTGGGGAAGGGAAAAAGTGGGCCCACTAGGATGGAAACTGTTTGGGGGTGCTCACATGTCCTGGACCCCAAAACCTCCTTGTGGCTTTGGATCAGAGAAGTAAACCTTCTGGTGTCACTGAGCAGGGCGACCCTGTTATCCCTGGGGTCTTTCCAAGGAGCCAGAATCCTGGCAGACCTGGCCCAGCCTCTCAGCCCTTCTCTGCCCCTCCACAGGTCAGGGACGACCCCACCCCAGGCTGTAGGTTGTCCCTCAGGCTCCCAAGGCCCTCGCAGGGCGATCTCAGCGGGAGTGAGGGAGGCCTCGTGAGTGGAGAGGATCACACATAAGCAAGCTCATTTCATTCTCTCAGTAAGTTGGAGTGTTTTTTCTGTTGACCCACATACAAATGGGGACACTGAGGCCCAGAGAGTAGGAACGACAGTTTGAAGTCACATATCAGCATGTGGTGTACCTTCTGTGCCCTCTGTTTGGGGTGTGCCCAATGCCCCCTTGGGCCATTCCGTTTCTAGAGAGTCGCCCGCTCCTGCTCCAACACAGCCTCTGAGGCTTTGCTCTTGCTGTTCCTTCTGCCTGGATCATCCTTCCTTCAGATCTTCATGTGGCTCGCTCCTTCGTGTCACTCAGGCAGCAGATGTCACTCCCTCAGAGAGGACTTCCCTGGCTACATCCCATCCCTCTAACCCACCAGCTTGTCTTACTTCCCTAGTGCACCATCAGCATCCGAAATTAGCCAGTTTCCTGCTTTCTGGCTCACGCTCTGTCTCCCCGTCAGGACGGAAGCTCCACGAGGGCAGGACCTTGCCCGACTCGCTCCCCAACGGGCCGCGTCTCGCACATGGCACCCAGGAGGAGGAGCCCCACGGCTACTGCTGAATGAGTGAGTGAGGGGGATGGAGAGTGGCCTGTCACCCATGAAGGTCCCCAGACAGGGTCCCAATAGTGCAGAGTCACTCCTGAGTCCTTCCTGGAGGCCCCAGGCTCCCCCAGGCCCCCACTCCTCTCTGGGCTTCTTACTCCCCGACCTGCTCCCCCATAAGGGGGACCCTCCTCAGATAGGAGGCCTTGGAGTGTTTGGTTTAAGAAGAGCCAAAGCCAAGATATGAGAGGAGGAAGCGGGGAGCAGGGGACCCTGAGAGTGGGGTCCAGCCTCTGGTGCCCTGGGGAGCAAAGCTTCAAGGACCCGGGGCACAGCTGCCCGCACCGCCGAGACCGCCTTTGTTTTCCAAAACTCAGGTTGCGTGTGCGTGGATCGTCTAGCTATGACGACTGCCCTTTGTGAGACGGTCAGAGGCCTGGCCTTGCCAGGAGCTCCAGAGGACATCCCCTCACTGTGTGTGAGCGCTAGGTGCTCCTAAGAGCCCTCCCGGTGCCAAGAGTGCCAACTTGCAGGACGGCCTAGGGACTGGGTTGAGAGCAGAGGATGAACGCAGCAGAGCAAGTCAGGCTTTGGGCCAGGAAGGTCTGGATTTGAATTCCAGCTCGGTCACTTCTGTGCTGTGTGACCTTGGGTGAGCGACTTCCTTTCTCTGAGGTGAGAAGAAATGAACTCTGAGGACTGGGCTTTCTGGAACCGACCCTACCCTGGAGCTCAGCTTTTCTGTCTGGTTCCTGGTCGCATTCAATGCCCGGCATAAAGGGCACCTCCTCTGGGAAGCTGGCCTGCGTCCCACACCTGGAGAGTCAGGTCCTCCTTCCGCTGGGGTCGCTCGGTTACGCCTGTGTCTATCGCATGCTGGTGTTGTCTGTTTAGATGTCTGTCCCCCTCCCACTAGACTGGAGCCCCCTGCAGGCAAGCTGCTTCATGGTTTGTGTCTGCATCCCGCATGCCCAGCGTGGGGACAGGACACCGTGGGTGTGGTGGGATGCTGAGTGGGCTGGGTGCCTGAGACTGGATCGATTTCTATTCTCAAGGATCCTTCAGGATAAACTTGCCATCCCCCTCATCCCAACCTGACCCCTCATCCAGCAATCTCTGCCACCTCTACCCTTCAGCAGGGTTGCCCAGATTGAGATGACATCATCGGCCACAGCAGCAGCTAACCCACCGCATGCCAGGCATGGTGCTGAACACTCAACATGTTTTATTTAATCCTCACAGCCATGCTATGATACTATTTTTGACATGGAAAACTGAAGCTCAGAGAGATCGAGTGACTTGTCTGAGGTCACACAGCTCACAAATGGGGAAGCTGGTGGTGTGCTGGTAAGTGTTTAACAACCGTTTCTCCAGACAAACAGACAAACAAAAGCTTCAACTCGTGGCGTTTGCTAATTTCTGTGGTGTGAATGCTCCCACAGAACTTCATGTTACCAACATGGCGTCACTGAACTTGGAGCTGGGAAGAGATGCTCACAGCGGGCTCTCGTGAATGGGTGAGTCTGCTTCAGCACACGCAGGGGCAAACCCAAGCTGGGTCCGTGTGACCAATCAGCGTTCTTTCTAGATCCCTAAGATCTGGTATGAAGAGATAAAAGGAAGGTGCATAAGAGTGTGTATCAAAAGGAAAAAGAATATACATACAGACAAAAGAATATGCATGTGTGTGTGTGTACAATTTGCTTGCATGTGCAAATCTCGCAGGATTTGCCAAAAACTGGTAACATCACCGGTTTTCTCCAGGGAAGGCAAGTGGGAGACAGGATGGGAGAGAGATTTTTTCTGGGTATCCTTTTTGTACTTTTAAAATTTTGAACCATATGAGCATATTAACTATTCAAAAAAACCCGATCAAACAAAAGCCAAATCCAGACAAGCAAGCAGCCACCAACCACAAACAGGCCCTGGGCTGCTCTGTGCCCCTGCAGCAGGGCAGGGTGCTCTGGGTGGCTCGACTGGTGGCGGCCCTGTCCACCAGACCACACTGCCTTTTGGCAGCCCTCGGCTGTGCAGCCAGGCCGGTGGGTGGGAGAGGTGCAGAAGTCATGGTCTTTCTAGAGCGTGAGGGATGGGTGCGCTTGTTTAAATTCCCATCCGTGTGGCTTGGTCACTGAGACCATGGCACTGCTCTCTCGACTCAATTAGAAATTTAACAGACCTTATAAATCCTCCCCAGCCTGAGCCTTGTAAATCTCTGGAGTGGGGCCGGCTTAGCACTTATCCATCTCTGTCTTAATGACCTCCCCAGCCTGGCCGGGAATGATTCAGGGCTGGCGACAGGTCTAATTAGTGAGCCTGAACTGCAAGCTCCAAGTAAGGTGAGGAGGAAGAGTGAGCTTGGTCCCTGCCTCAGTGGCATTAGGGAGGCGGATCCTGGCCCTTGTCCAGGCCAGACCTTGGGACTCTTTCGCACAAGGGAGGAGGCGGGAAGGCGGATGTGGCAAGTGTCTCTTTGCTTGTTGATGACCCCTGTTGACGGTGGGTCCCACGTGTGTCATTGTTTGGGGAAGGCTGTCATGTGGCCTGACGTGTATAACATTATAACACACATAACATTATGTGTCACAGGCCGTGTAGGACTCAAGTAGTCTCTTAGCAAGGCGGCAAGTTTGCGGGCAGATTTGAGACCAGGTTGATAGCGTGTGTGGTGGAGACTTTTGAGGGTGGGTTCTGATTTCTTGAGGTCTGAGGGAATTGTGTTCCAGAACAACACATGTAAAATCACAGAGGGTCCAGATAGCCCCATTTTTAAGAGTTCAGGGTTTAGGTTTAGTGAGAGTATGGATTTTCCAACCAAGCTGACTATCCTTGTAAGGTAGTGAGCTCCCTGTCAGTGCACAGACAGTCTGAGATTCTCTACCATTAATGGAGGACCAGCCGTGTGCCTCGTCAGACACCAAATCTGCTAACACTTTGATTTTCAGGACTGTGAGAAGTAAATGTATGTAGTTTATGGTATTTTTGTTATAGCAGCCCAAATGGGCTAAGACATGGGTGAGTCTGAGGCCCTCCCCTTTTACCCATGACTCCTCCTGCTTAAATGTAGGTGGCAGCGCAGACACTGGGGCTGCCTGGGGTGACCGGGTCCCAGCTCTCACTCCACCAGCCCCTCTGATGGCCCCCCACCCAGACCCTGGAGCCATAACCAGGAGGAGGCCTAGGTAATTGGTTCTATCCAAGCTTCATCCTCAGTGGTGCAAAAGGGAAAGTTATAAATATTTTTATCTATAACTCGCAATGAATAAAAATTTAATTACACGGAAAAATTTAAATTTCATAAGAAATAAATATTAATCCTGAAGAGTGACTTTTGTGGGAAGTTAACTTTCAAATGTTATCAGTCTGGGGGTACGTGGGGTCTGAGAGGGTTGGAGAGGCTCTCCCCCCACTGTTCAGGCTCTTGTTCTGGGGTGGGGGTCTCTACTCCTGAGACTGACGGTTCAGGGACTCAGATCTCCACCCAGCGAAGCCCCCTCTCCCCAGCCCTGGGGGCAGCAGGGTGGCGACTCCGAGGGTCTGCTAACCACCCTCGCCATGCCTGCTTCAGCACGTCGGCCCCTCCCTCCGTCAGTGACAGGTCATCACCCCCACGCCCAGATATTTTTCTAGGTGCTGAGGCTACTGCGGGGAAGGAGCCAGACGCCGTCCATGCCTGCATGGGGCATAAGGTCACATGAAGGAGACAGACATGAAATGAGTAGCTGCCAAGACCACTGCCCAGTTAATACCCCTCTGCTGGGCACGAATCTTCCGGCTCCCACTCAGTTTATTTGATTGTTATTGTTATTTTACTTAAAAAAATTCAAGTGAAACACACATACAGACAGGTGCCCCAGACATGAGCACACAGCTCAGTGAGTGGCGACAGTGTGTGAGAATACACACTCCCGGGTTGAGGCGCGTAGCCTCCGCTCCAAGCTGGGTGTTGGACGCAGGGGAAGCCCTGCCTTGGGAACCTTCACAGATGGCTGAATGGATGATCCTTGCTGCGGGACCAGGGAGAGAACAGGCGGCCTAATACTAATAACAACATCTCAATACGTGCCGGACATTTATCACGTGCTGGGCTCAACTCTAAGTGCTTTATTCATTTCATCCTGACAAAACCCCATGAAGCAGATGCCATTATCACCTCCATTTTATCAATGAAAAAACCAACACACAGAGGTTAAGTAACAGGTCCAAAGTCACCCAGCGGGTGGGAGATAGAATCAAGGTATAGCTGACTCCCCTGGCTTGAAGCCCCAGGCTCCTCTGAGATGGGAGAGCCCAGGCCTTAATTCCAGGACTCTTGGGATCTGGTGCCCTCTGGAACTTCTTCAAACCTTTGGATGTTTTTCCTCATTCAAAATGAGAACTGCTGTGTGGCTTTGGGCAAAGGTCTCAACCTCTCTGAGCTTTAGGTTCTTCTTTGAGAAACGGGGATAAAAATCCCCACTCTGCACATCCCAGGGTTCATATGGGTTGGGAAGGGGTAGCAGAGGTGGGCATCATAACCCTGGTTGCAGTGATACGACCGTGAGCCACTCTAGGTCATGCCCTGTGCTGACGTGGACATGCCAAGCACACCGTGTATCTCGTTCGCTGTCACTGCAAGTGACCTCCCTGTGAGGCAGGGCCCGTTACCGTTCCCGCGAGTGAGGGCACTG
>RJWJ010022573.1:0-26723 GCA_004363605.1 Indri indri | reverse complement strand
TACTACAGTGCACTGTCAGGTAACGCCAGGTTCCCAGGGCCCTTGGAGTTGACCCGTTTGGCTGTGTTTTCAGCCCCTTAGCGACACGGCCAGCTCTCAGTGACCCAGAGTCCAGCTGGCGGCCAACCCAACCTGTGGCTTCCTGTGGTCTGTCCTGCCCACCTCTGACTTACCTGGGAATAGGCTCACTCCTATTACAGGTGGAATGAAGGGAAAAAAGAAACGAAATTCATATTTGGACATTGCGGCTGTTCACTGAGGGCTCTGGAGTATCAGTAGATAAAGCAGCTCTAGTCCTTCTATGCCCCCACAACTGCTTCGGACAGTCAGGAGTTGGCTGGAAAAAAATCCTTCTAGTTTTCAAAATCCTTTTACTAAAAAGGACAAAAGGTAGTTTTCTCCTTCCAGCCGCCAGTGTTCCTACTATGTTAACTTAATACTCGGGCATTAATCCATAGGCACCTCCAAGTGAGGAAAATGACATTATTCTTTTTCAGATGTAGAAATCCCTGAAAATCCTGAGGCATATCTTAAAATGACCACAAAAACTTTGAAAGCGTCTTCTGGTAGGCCCCTGCCCATGCATGTGTCTCAACATGGCAGTACCCTGTGGCGCACACTGCATCCTAAACCCCGCTCCCATGTCATGTCTGACCTCTGCCTTCTGTGGACACCATGCACCTTGGTCCTTGTGTCATGGTGTATTTACACTGCCGTACTCACCCATACCTGCCTGCTCCTTACAGAACCCCACCAACAGAGCGGTCTCGATGCCACCCCTCTCCCTTCCCCCAGGCCTGTGCAGAAGGGAATTTTTCATGGTGCCTTATTTTATTATTATTTTTCCTCCATCTAACCGGAGTTCTTTGGCATGGGCCAAGCTTTCTTCGTGGTGGCTTGGTTTGGAACTATTTCCTTGCTTAGGGTGATCTGGGAAGAGGGTGGGTCGGGGTAGAGGTGCTATTGCATTCGCTGCAGGAGAAGAAACTTTCCTTTCCAGCTGTGACCTTTAGACTCTGCCCCGTTGCCCGCTGCAGTGGGGGGTGGGAAGAGCCACAGCAGCCCCGTGGTTCCCAAGTCCATCCTGATGTTCACTCGTACCCTCACTCCTGGGAGGCCCCCAGACCCAGCCTTGCCGCCCAACATCCCCACCACTCAAGACCCCGGCTCCAAACGCCACTCATCCCCCAGCAAATCATGTGTGTCGTGCTCCATTGTGAACCCATCTAGTGAAGGCACAATGTCACTCAGTTGCATGACTCATTTCATTCCCTTCTGGGACGTACTGACATTTTGCAAACGTGCATGCTTTGCAAGGAGAGCTGCAGAACTCATTTTTATACTGTAACCTGATGCCATGTTACCCATGACCTTTTTCATGTCACTAAACATGAGTCCTTTGGTTGGAGAGAATGGACCGTCACTCACTGTTTTTTGTTTCAGGTAAATCCATTTCTGATGGCCACTCGTGGCATGTTCCTGACAGCCCTTCCTGTCCCAAGCGTCACTACAAACAAATGGAAGGTGACCGGGATGGGCCACCCATCCCCTCAGATTCCAGCACCCCTTATAAACCGCCCTATGTAAGTCTCGACTCCACTGGGAGTATAACCCAAGTGTGTGAATAGTAGTAAAAATATATAAAATGGAGAGATTTTGGTGTGAACTGTATATGCTCACTCCCCGGGCACATTTTGAGTTGGTTTTCTCATGGTGACAATATCTCTGCTGAGCTGTCCATAGTTCATTAGAACCCTGGCAGAAGTGACTAGATTTAGAGATAGGTTCCTGGCCAAAAACCATCTTTGTGTGTGCTGGGGTGACATGACAGTGATTATTACTGTTGCGTCAGTTGTGCGCATAGTGAGGAAGCAAATGCCAGCTTTCCTGAACTACTCCTGATCTCCCACGCCTTTGTCGTATTTACCTTTTGACCACCCATCTATTTAAAAAATCATGACTTCATGTTCAGAGGGGATGGTGTGCTGCAGAGGGACCCGGGTTCGATTCCCAGCCTTGCCGGTACATTGCCATGGGGCCTTAAGCACCTGGTCTTGCCTCTGGGAGCCTTTCCTGCCTGAGGATAAACCCACCTTACCTAATTGTTGTTAGGATTGATGTGTACCAAGGTTAAAGGAGGTCCTCAGAAGTGGTGGTCATTATTATTATCACTCCTGTATTGGTTTGTTGTTGTTGATAGCAGTGACTGTTCCTCCTTAGTTACGTTTTTCTCAGGCGGCATGAGTTCTTGGCATGCTCTGGCTAGGCCACTACTGGGGGCAGCGTAGGGTTTACTGTTGACCACAGATCATTTTCAGTACAGAGAATTAACAACAAAAGAGTTGAAATTAAGGAGAGAATATTGCTACGTAATTGGAGATGGTTCTGCCTTTACATGGTCAAATATGAGTCATTTGATAATGGGCTGTCCACACCCGATTCAGAAACTCTTCCTCTCGCTTAGCAAGCAGCTGTCATTTCAGTCTGTCCCTCTGTGGTGTGGAACAATGAGACTGGGGGGAAGAGACCCCTGCACCCGCCCTTTGCTCTCCATCCTCAGCACGTGGAGTTTGGCTTCTCCCAGCCATTACGGTCTTGTTCCTCACCTGGCTGGTTTCAAAAGCTCAACCCTTTTATTGTGTCTAACACCAGGCATGTCACCACAAATCTGCAGGGGTTTTTTTTTTTTATTTTTTTAACACAAATAGGCCATATGAACACAATCCAAAGAAAGCATGGCTTTTCTAAAAGGGATACATTTATTTTTAGAAAGGCCTGAGATAATAGCCTAATCGGCCCCGTGATAACAGCAAAATCAGTATGTGCAATGAAAAATAAATGCTTGCTAACGAATGCCCCTGGGAGTGGATTTGTCCTCCGTGTGTTTCCGATTCCCAGTGGTGATAACGCAGCCACCTTATAGAGTGATAGGGAGGGATAAGTAAAATTTTGTGAAACACTGTGAAAACGCGAAAGGGCTAGCTCAGTCACAGCCTGGTCAGCTCAACAGTTGTTCTTAACTTGTTTCGCATGGTTCATTCGAGGAGTGTTAGGAAGCAGGCAAATTAAAACTGCCGTTTTCCTCCCATTGTTGGCGTGGCATCAGCTTCCCCTCCCTGGGCCTTTGCTGCGTTATTTCTGCCGTCGGCTCTGCTCGCTTGTAAACGCTACCCATATGCTAAAGCACCTCTGTACGATGAGCAAGATACCCTTCAGAGAAAAAGGCCCCATCTCCTTATGTCTTGCCCGTTAAAATGAACCTGGTTGTTCTTTAGATAACCTTTAAAATTTACAGACAATAATTTAAAAATTGGCTCATTCCAGGTAAAGCTGCTATTACCTCCAGGCAAAGAAGGCCCAAGAGTGTTGAATGGCAGCCCACAGCAGGAAGAGGAGAGACTGGCCGGCGGAACAGGACAGCAGTCAGGTATTGCCTACCTGGCAGTTAAGAGAGGTGGAGCGTGGTATTTTGGGTTGGTTGGGCATTTAAGTCCTTGCTTAACAGAATATTAATTAGGAATTAACCAACTATATAATTCACCAAAACTGCTGAACTTACCCTATACCCGCCAATGTTATTTTCAAATCAGCTGATCGGTATTTATGAACAAATCCC
Source organism: Indri indri (assembly GCA_004363605.1). Taxonomy (NCBI): domain Eukaryota; kingdom Metazoa; phylum Chordata; class Mammalia; order Primates; family Indriidae; genus Indri; species Indri indri. The sequence goes on along the minus strand of RJWJ010022573.1, from coordinate 23,107 downwards.
TAGGCTGTTCAGTTTAATTTGGGAACTATTCTTTAAATATTGATAAGATGAGCCTTATATGGTGAAGTGCATGATTTCGTGACTTATATGTAAAGATCGGACATGAAGATGATGATCAAAGTGTTGTCTCAGGTGTCTCCTCATTAGACCAGCTCAATAATTATAAAGTAATTACTTAACTAAATCCAAAGTAAAGCTGATAGCATTGACCTGATCATTCACGGACCAAAGGAGAAAACTAAAAATGTTCAGCATGAACTGAAATGCTGAACTTGAGACCACAGCGCATATTGGCAACATGTTGGGCTTCCCACCCCCCACGCCCCCGCTTCATTACAGCCTTTGTGGGAGTGTAGGCCTTGGATCAGAGCAGGGGAAACGGGCTGCCCCATTTTTCCAGGAGAAGAGAGAACTCCCAAACCCTGATGCTCCTACAATGGGCAGCCCCTACAGTTTTTCATCACCCTGACCCCTAATTAGCTGAAGGCAGCGAAATCTGTTTGCATTATTGCCTTTCTAAATTGGCAGCTTTTTATTTCAGGTGCCTTTGACAGATGGGAACTGATTCAAGCACAAGAACTTCACAGTAAATTCAGAACAAAACCAAACTTGGAGCAGCTGAACTCTGGTATCAGTGACATCACCACTTGGCTGAAAAAAACTGAAGCAGAGCTGGAAATGTTAAAGATGGCAAAGCCCCCCTCGGATATCCAGGAAATGGGACTCAGAGTGAAGAGACTGCAGGTGAGTTAGAGGTGTGGAAAGGAAGAATATTCCACATGTGAATGCATTGCTGTGCTGGACAAATACATCAAATCTGTTAGTGGCGTAGGTGCAGCTTGCAGATGGGGTATGGTAGAGTTCGGTCTCTTCCATATCTCTTCTGTAAGTGTCAAGGACACAGATGTAGATTTTCGTTTTCATATAGAAGAGTATCTACAAATGATCCAAAAGCCCAGAGCAGCAGTGGGGAAGTGTGACCCAGATCCCCAAGTGCTAGAAAGATCTGACTTCCGCGGCACCTCTAGACTTTTATAGAGGTGCTGGTGGCCATTGTCAGGAAGCTAGAAACCACCCTTCCTAACTGTATGCAACAGTTCCAGGCAAGACTAGGAGTGGAGGCTCGCTTGAAAGGGCTGAGGTTGGGGAGGACAGACTCACCTACTCGTGAGTCCTGTGGCCTGACCTGGTTACCGCGTTGTATGCGGTTGGGATTTGTCACCTACATAATCCACCCTGGCCCCACTGGAACTAGCCTTGGGCACAGCAGAAGGACAGTTTGACCCTTGCACTTTGGGGGTGCCCCGAGCATGAGCCTGAGCTCCTAAGACCCAGGGCAAGAGTCCTGAGGTATCCAGGCACTCTTTATATTTGTACTTACGTTTTACTTTATGCGTTAACATATCGGGGGTTACTGTTCATCCTAAGGGATAACATTTCTGAGCAAAGCAGGATAATTATGTATACTTTCTCCGGAAGACTTTTAATCTGGTCTAGAAATGTTATTAAGCCAATTGCAGAGCAGGGACTACAGAGGTCTGCAGGGTCAAGTCAGCCCGCCAGAAGGCAGGCCTCTGCCTGGGGCCCAGCCGGCCAAGTTCACTGACCTTGTGCGGCGGCTCCTCACCTGATGCTTCCCAGCCAGTCACAGGCGAGCTTGGGAGGGCGTGTGGAAGATCCGATCCCTACCGAGGTTCAAGATGAGCCCCTCGTCCCTATTTTCAGAGTGCCTAACCCGATCCTCTCCCTCCGTGGTAGGAGATATTAACAGCCTTTGACACCTACAAGGCATTAGTGGTCTCTGCCAACGTGAGCAGCAAGGAATTTCTGCAGACTGAGAGCCCCGAATCCACAGAGCTCCAAAGTCGACTCCACCAGCTGAGCCGGTGCTGGGACGCGGCACAGGGTGCAGCGGACAGCTGGAGAGAGGGCCTACGGCAGTCGCTCATGCAGTGCCAGGTACGCTGACTCAGCACCCAGCTGCCCCGGCCGGCCACAGCCAGGCCCACGAGGCAGGAGCAACAGATATTTTTATCTTCGGCAGGCTGCGCTGGCGCAGCCAAACGTGGCTCGTGTTGGGAAACACGCATGCTTTACCATTTGCTCCCAAAGAGGCCCACCTGCCGTCTCAGACCCAGTGCTTGCCTGCTCTGCTGCTCAGGCCCACGCCCACTCAGAGTAAGGGCTCCGGCAAGCAGCCTGTAGGTCAGAGATGCCACCCCGCTACTCCCTGTCTCTGTCCTTTTGCCAGAAGGATTAAGACACCTGGCCCTGGAATAGAGGAGCTGTTTAACCCTGCTCTACCACTTACTAGATGTGTGACTTTGGGCAAACCACTGAACCTCCTAGACCTCGGGATTCTCATCTGAAAAATGGGAATCATTTGAGTGCCTACCTCACAGGGTTCTCTCTAGGTCTAAATGAGGTGGTGTGTATAATCTTAGCCCAGCACTGCCATGTGAGTACACGCTCAGCTTGCATTAGCTCCGACCCCATCTTAGGGAACGGGAGCCCACCACAGCCTGTCCACCACTGAGTCCAGCAGGTTTGTCGAGTAACGTCTGTGGTCTTCATGTGTAAACTCAGAGCATCCTGAAGCCCCCCTTCCTGCCGGCACGTTTCGCGTGCTGCCTGTGGGACGGCACCAAGTGTGCTCACTCTCCTTCCCTGCCTTCCCTTTCCCTAGTTTTGGGTCCCTGGCATTTAACTTAAATCTGGCCCTTTTATGCCCTGGACAAGGCAAGAAGAGCACACGACGGTGCCGGGTTGGAAGCAGCGAGCTGCCCTGCAGCACGCTCTTTCCAGAATTCTAAGAACAGGCAATGCTCTGATGTGTGCTGTTTTTTAAGGACTTCCACCAGTTGAGTCAAAGTCTGCTACTGTGGTTAGCGAGTGCTGAGAACCGGAGGCAGGAGGCTCATGTCACCGACCTAAAGGCAGACCCCCAGGCTCTCCTGGAGTATCAGAAGGAACTCATGGTAAGTTTCTTCCCACGGGGCTCTGCACTGCCACCAGCCTCTGTCAGCTCCAGTGGGTCCGGGTACTCGGGAAGCCTCACCTACTGCTTCTGTGAACAACAGTACTACGGTGTTTGTGACACGTGACATCAGCCCTCCTCTTCCTCCTGGGCAGCCCTTTATAGTTCTGAATCGGAATGATCTACAGGGGTGAGGAGCCACGGTCCTGAGCAAGACGTCTTCGAGACGCTCAGGAACAGGGGGACGTAGGCGTTTGTAATATCCTGAGAGACTGAAGGCCATTTGACTAGAAGTATGTTTCCCCTTGTGAATCCTGCTCACTCACGGGGACAGATGGTGCCCGTTCGCTCTGCAGCCGTGAGCTGTGTGGGTTTTCTGTATCCGTTATAGAAATGTCTGTCTTATTGGAGGAGAGCTGTGTCTTCATGTATTTGTCACTGACGAACCAAGCTGAGATCTATATATTCTCACTTGTGCTCAAGTGACATTTCTATCCATGAGTTTGTATTAATGTGTGGCTTAATTTTAAATACTTTAAATTTAATCAGAGTGCTGGCCATTGTTTAAAAAACATATTTTGGTACTGAAATCTTTGTAAAGCCCCACTCTCTAGATAACAGATTGGACAATGAGCAAGAAAACCACCCTTAATAATTGAAGCTGATTGGGCTGGGACGTACCTCCGTATTTCTAAGCAGTGTGGTTATGCTGCTGTTTCTCGAATGATCGACTAATTTAGAGTTCTCCTTGACTTCCCGCCGTGGTAGATGAGGGTCTGGTCTTCCCACACCATCCCCCTCGCTTCTTTCCTGTAATCTCTTCAGCATCACAGTTGTCTTCAGAGTGAAAGGGAATGAAAAATAGGGGCGGGACATAACCTCCTTGCTATCTAAACAGTGCTGGGCCGCAGGACACAGGCAGATAGGGGAAGTAGAAGGTTCTGAAGCCAAGCACCGCCCAGCGTTTGTCCTGGAACTCCCAGCCCTGAGAAAACATCATTTGGCCACACTAGCTTCCCTTTTGACGAGTAACTGTTTGACACACTTTTTTATTTTCAGCAACTGGAAAAGGAGCTAGTGGAACGTCAACCTCAAGTAGACTCCTTACAGGAGATTTCAAACAGCCTTCTTATTAAGGGGCAAGGAGAAGACTATATTGAGGCTGAAGAGAAGGTCCACGTTATTGAGAAGAAACTCAAACAGTTACTGGAACAAGTGTCCCAAGATTTAATGTCCTTGCAGGGAAGCCAGGTGAGTCTACTTGTGGCTTTTGGATGTCATGTTCCATGTGAGCAGAAAGCAGTGCTGTGGCCTTCGTGTCACTGACATGTGGTGAGCTCACCGTCAACCGAAGCTGTTGCTGTGGCCCTCTCGCTGCTGCTGAACTCATGTCCTCGCTGTTGGCTACAGGTTTTTAATGCAAATGGTTGACCTTGCCTTGTTTGCATTCCCATTTGTCTGAAAAAAAATCTGTTAAAGTGGGGGGTGACAGCAATAGAAGAGCCCCTTCCTCAAGAAAGATGTAGGCCGGGGAAGAGGGTGAACTACACCATGAAGAATCTGCATGAAGCACATTTCTGTGCTCTTGAGACTATTCAGAACCTTCTCTTTCCCTGAACTGAACCTTTGGGGTCTGAATTTCAGAACCCAGACCCATCTCTGCCCAGCTTAGACGAGGTGGACGCGGGGGACCAGCCTCCAGCAGCATCTGTGCCAGCTCCCCACGCGAAGGTGAGAGCCCCTTCCTGCTGTGAGAACTTTGCCGCTTCTTTTTAAAAGTTACTCAGATGATAGGAACTTGGGACTCCAAGGCCCCATTAGACATTTCGTGACAGCACGGATCTGCTCTAACCTACTGATCAGTGGGGAGGCTTACTGCAAAGATTTTGTTGTTGTTATTAAAATACTCTTCTTAAAGACCTAACTCAAAGGCCCTCTTCTAGTCAATTCCCCTTCTTTGGGATCATAGCAGATTGTGAAAAAGCACTTGTCGCGTTGTTGAAGGGGCTTCCTGATTTCTCCATCAAACTCAGATCAGTGAACTGGACCGTGAAACTCTCAGTAGTTTAACAAACCCTATTATTTTCTGCCTCACAGAGTTTAATCTCAAATGTATCACTCTGGTCTCAGAAGTTTGGGGCTGGGCACAGTGGCTCACACCTGCAGTCCCAGCACTTTGGGAGAGGCCAAGGTGGAAGGATCGCTTGAGCCCAGGAGCTGGAGACTTCAACGTAGCAAGACCTCATCTCTAGAATTAAAAAGAGCTAGGTGCGGTGGCGCACGCCTGTAGTCCCAGCTACTGTGGAGGCTGAGATGGGAGGATCCCTTGAGTGCAGGAATTCCAGGTTACAGTGAGCTGTGGTCTCTCTACTGCCCTTCAGCCTAGGTGACAGAACGAGACCCTGTGTCTTTTAAAAAAAAAAAAAATGCAGGAAGACGACCTAAGGGAGGTATATGATTAAAGGAAGGATGTTTATCATTCACGAGACTAAACTGCCTTAAATTTGCTAATGGGATTTTTTTTAATCCAGCAATCCCGAGCAGAGAGAACTACAGAAGGCGAGGCGGCGGCAGAGAGCAGGTAACCGGCCTTGCAGTCGCAGCGGGTTCCCCTGCCCCGCCCCCCACCGCACCAGCCTCGCCTGCGCCGCGATCAGGGGCCTTGTAACAGTCTGGCTGTGTCTGGTCTGGAAAGGGCTGGGCTTCTCTTCCGAAACTGAACCCCAGCTGTTGGCCGCATTTTAATCCTGGATTTCTTATTTACGTCAGCAGGGGGTCAGGTAACACGAGTGGGTCCCCCGCCCCGAGCTCCCCATCAGCTCTAGCCTTCTCTGTTGGCAGGGTGCCCGGCGGGGCGCGGCCACGGCGCTCCTTCCTGTCCCGGGTGATCAGGGCGGCGCTGCCCCTGCAGCTGCTGCTCCTGCTGCTGCTGCTCCTGGCCTGCCTGCTGCCCTCCTCCGAAGACGACTACAGCTGCACTCAGGCCAACAACTTCGCCCGGTCCTTTTACCCCATGCTGAGGTACACCAACGGGCCGCCTCCCACATAGAGGGCTGAGCCGCGGCAGCGCCACCCCACCAGCCTGACTGCCTTGGGTGCCCAGCTCGTGGCCCCAGACCAATCTGTGAGTGACTCTTAGCGTTGGCAAGGTCCAGGGACCTGCTGCACACGCCTCCTTCTGGGCTTGTCCCTCTGGAGCCCACGGCAGCTTTCAAATGAAGTTCCTCACCAGGGGGCCGGGGGACCTGGGCCGCAGTCACCCCGGGCATTTTGGCAAAGCTAGTTGATTGGTTTAGGGATCTCTGGGAATGGCAGTTTCCTGAAGAGCCAAGCACTTTGTGAATTCTGATGTATTTGTAAAACAGCGTTATTATGATGTAGTTAATATGGTCAATGAGCAGTTGTGTTCATGGCATACTGTATATTATAGACCCAGGCAAGCAGATTTCACCTTAGAAATGGTCCAGCACCTCATATGCACCCTTAGCTGATTGATCGAAACAATCATATTTAGAATCAGTTTTATTCTGATCACCTAGCAATTTTGAGCTATAGGTTATAAACCAAAATGTTCTGTTCAGTACCTAGGTCTGTTCTTTTATACTGCTTTAAATTTTTAAAGAAATTCTATTGCATGGATGTGGTTATTTGTGCATATTTTTTAACAATGCTGACTCTGTATGAATAATGTAAACTTTGATTTTTTTAAAGAAAAAATCAGATTTTAGCTTGAGCTTTTGACTAATGTACAGTAAATGCCAAACTACAGACTTGATAGGGATGTTTTTGTAAGTTAATTTTCTAAGACTTTTTCACATTTAAAGTGCTGCTTCAGGTTTTGTTTAGGTCTTTGGCCACGGGGAATTGGTCCAGAAACTTGAAGCTGTTTTGTGGTATGTACAACGCAAATGTTTCTCATTAAAAAACAAAATTAGCCAGACTTCTGTTTTACTGGATTATATTACAAAGCAGTCCAATGGTATGCTTAGTCTTCTGAAGAACAAAAACTATTTTAAAAATATTTCGGGGGCTTTTGATTGTAAGTTTATGTTCTACTTATTTAACTTTTACAGGATTTCTTATGAGATCTAGAAACCCATAACCTGTCTGGAGAGAGGACCCTTGGATATGTGTAAATTACTCAGTATGTGACCCTCAGATGCTGTAGGGAACAACGAAGGCAGCACGGCATGGAAAGGGAAGGATCGTTGCACCCGGTTCTTTCTATTCCCAGCCTTCTCCAGAGCCAATTAACAGCTACGCAGGTGTCTAACAAATGTCACAGGCAAAGCCACCTGCTTTCCATGCAATTCCAGTACCACTGTCTAAACAAAGAGGATAACATCAGTGTTTCCCCTTTCTCGATCAGACATTACTGGTCCCAGTTCCTAATCTGTATCTCTTAGCACCTGGGAGGCCCCTTCTCCCCATCTCTGCAAAGCGCAAACCTCAGGGGAAGCCAGTGAAGCTGTCAGTGGAGAAGCCATCTCCAAGGGCTGTGCGGCTAACACAGGTCAGGAGCAGCTTCAGGTGAAGAGAATCTGTCTTGTCTTTGGTGTTTGAAGTTATGAAGTTGTTGGATTGACAGAGAAAGGTAGTTTTTAACACATAACTTGTAACTCTCTAAAATAAATAATTCATCTTTTTTCATGGATTAAATAGATTAGAATGTAGACACTAGCTACTTAGCCTAATTACTGTATGTTCTTATGTTCCACTCCCAACAAATACATTTTGAAAGCCAAAATCATGAAAATCACTTTATTTATGTGACATTAAAAGGAGACAGGAAAAAGCACTACCTGGAGGAAAAGAAAGCAGTTCTCAAAAATCTGCTTTCACACAACAGCAAACATTCATTTCTCAGAAGTCCCAAATTTAAAGCTTGTGAATGGAGTCAACAAATTAGTGTAATGGTTCAAAGCATTCGTCTGAAAAAAATGACAAGTTATAGGCAACCAGCAGGCGCTGAGGTACACAGGACCACTGAGTAATAAAGTTATAGGACCAACAGGCATGGCATTAAGATACCCAGCACGGAAAAACAAATGCAGCGCTGTTGATTATACAGTTCACAGGAACTATTCTGGGCTAGCGTCATCAAACCTGTGCCCTTCCCAAAGAGGTGGCTGGCCCCACAAGTGAATAGGATGCTTGGAATTTAAAAGCTTGACTCCAAAGCAACAAAAAAGGTGATAAGATGATATATCACAGCAACAATGCCCATCTTAGAGCTGCCACTGGAGCAAAAATTCCAGCCTTTGAGAGCTACAACGAATGGCACGTTGAGAATCGTACATGTCTAAATTTCCAAGGAAGTTACTTCACTTCCACGTTGGGGGAAAGCAGTAACAGGAGATGCTGGCAGTACCCACAAGCTCATGAGACGACAGTGGCAGGACAGGAAGAATTGAATTTATTTGTTCCGCCTGTCATTGCTGCAGTTGTGTAAGGGTTCATGCAGACCCCACCTAGTCTGAGAAGGCAGGATCTAAAGTACAGCAGAAGGCAACCCTCCTGACCTAACCATCCCTCCATTCTGCTGAGATTCAGCTGCCTGGCCAGGCAAGCAGAAGGCATGAATTCCAGTCCAAGCTTTGCTGTAAGTAGCTTGGTAACCTTGAGTGGCTAATTTGCCCCTCTTGGCTTTAATTTACACATGTATAAAGATGGACTTGAACTTCTGTGTCAGAGCTTTGAAAGCTGTTACCACATCTACAGGGTGTCACAGGGAGGCCCCACTTAAGCCACAGCAGCCATGCATGTTTGGTTGCATTTGATGAACAAATTCTGCAGTTTAAAAATTTTTAACATTTTTTTTAAGTAGTTGAACTGCATGATCACTTTCAGCACTGGAGTTGGATGGCCTGTGTCCAGCTCTATCACTTGGTCTCTGTGTGACCTTGAGCAAGTTTGCTTTAGAGTCTCTGTAGCTTCCACAGCCAGAAAATTAGGATAACAGTAATTGTTATGAGGAATAACTGAGTGTCTGAGGCACTGAGAACTGCGTCTGGCAAAAATACTATTTTTAGGTACTATTTTCTTTAAAAGATTTTTAGCTTAAAGAAATGTGTCAAATCTTATTAGATAAAAATGTTTCAAAATAGACTAGAAATGGAAGGTTCACCTTGAATTTGAAAAGGAACCAACATATTTACAGCTGCTAAGGGGCTTTGCATAAGAACCTAACCCTGTTTTCACATGCTAGACAATTACAGAATTGCTTCAGCTTAGCTTATATATATGTATATGAATATGCACGTGGCTCTGCCAAGAACTGGTAACTGATTTTTTGCTCATACTGAAGTCTGCAATGATTGCCCTTCCAGCCAGGTTGGCAGGCAAAGGGGTCCAGATAAAAACCATCTCCCTGCAGAGCTTTTGTGGATTTTGCACTTTTTAATACAGTTAAGACTTACTCCCCAGATTTGTTATTAGGCTAACAGCTGTCTTGTGTTTTTTCAAGAAAAATCTCTTCAAGATTGTTTTAGGGTCAAATCCTAAAATTTGTGGTTAATCCTGGTGGAGAGTGAGGCCTGAGGGCAGACAGAGCAGGCGCGGTTAGAAGGGAGCTCACTCTGCTCACCTGGGACAGCCCACTTAAGTCTCTGTATTAAGAACATTCCATGGTATGTTTCCCTTAAAAATGCTTCTATATGACCCCATATTAGACATGTTTTCAGAGTTAAGCCCAAATCTCACTCACTCCCTACAAATAAGTTTCTCCTATTAAATGATCACTTACAAATTAAAATGGAAGACAGGAGTCTGGCCGCGCCAGTCTAAGGAAAGCGGCTGAGCACTCTTCCATCATACAGAAAATGTAATTGGGGCTTTCTTATTTTTTTAATACTCAGTTTAATTCCTATTTATAGTTATTAGGTCCTATTCCCCTAGTTAATTCCTTTTGAAAACACTGAAATTTTTGCTTGGCTATGGGAGAAATCTTAAGTTCCCGTACAGGAACATGGACCATTGGGAGGGGTAGAGACCCCGGAAAAGACATTTATAGGGAAAGCACTATTAAAGAGAAATGACCAACCTCCAAAATGGGCATTGAGGACTTACCCAACACATAAAACAGCAGCCTGACACATGAAAAAAGTGTCATCTGTAGAGGACACGTTCAAGTAGATGGGCAGAGGGATTCAAAACACGTCATCTGAAAGGGGCCTCGGATACTGAAAACAAAACCAAAGGCACCTTTAGAGCGTAGCCCATAGCCCATGCTATCTCAACCGCTTGCTTGCCCCAGACCCCGTCTGCAAGATGGCCTTGCACCAAGACCGCCTCTCTGGTTGGACTGACCAGTGGGTCATCCCCAGGTGAGACCCTAGCCAAGAAGAAAGATCAAAAGTGTTACAACCTCCTCTTCACGGGCTTCATCCAAATGCAGGAATATTTGTGAAAAATATTCCCAATGGCCACTGGATGAGTTTCAGACAGAACCCGCGCAAGTCTGCGTAAGCACAGGATTTGGCACAGAGGTTGCCTGGACACCTGAGTTCAATCTGGCACTTCCTTGGATATCAAAATTCAACCTAAAAAATTCACTCTTCAACATATTAATTAGGCAATGGCTCAGACCTCATGCTATTATTTTTGTTTTTCTCACCTGGTAGTCTCTTTTTAAAAAATACAATTAATAGAATTTCACGGGCAAATAATTGTTCAAGGCTGCCTTCTTCACCTCCCACTTCTCTCCAGTCTCCTAACCCCTCTACTTGTAGTGGGGGTTTCTAGGCTGGCCAGAAAGAAAGAAAATAATCCCTGGTTCCCATGAAATCAAGCTATGTTGTCTGTACTGAATCTCACTAATTTGAAACTGCCTCAGAATACAGATGGCAGTGTCTTCTCCAGGTATATGTCCAAGTGTTTCTGAAACAGCTAAGTTCAACTCTTAGTAAAATTGTACCAGTATCAAAATCAGGAATTACTCAAGGTCTCACTAGCAGAAACCAACCTTTGTCGTATCGAATGTAATCTTCCTAATGACTTAGTAAATACAGGATGTGTTCACCAAAGTAAACCTATTTCCAAAAAGAAAATTTAATATCATATCAAAAGGTAATTTTTAAAAACAGTACCATAAAAATCAACATGATTATTTAACCTTCTCACTTCCAAAGTATAGCTGTTACTCATTTTATGTATTTGGTATGTTCCCAAAAATTTGTCTGAAAATGTCAATTTTCAAAAAGCCAGTTGAGCCGGGCGTGGTGGCTCACACCTATAATCCCAGCACTCTGGGAGGCCGAGGCAGGAGGATCACTTGAGCTCAGAGTTTGAGACCCGCCTGAGCAAAAGTGAGACCCCCATCTCTACTAAAAATAGGAAAATTAGCTGGGCATAGTGACACATGCCTGTAGTCCCATCTACTTGGGAGACTGAGGCAGGAGGATCACTGGAGCCCAGGAGTTTGAGTTTGAGATTACAATGAGCTATGATGATGCCACTGAACTCTAGCCAGGGCGATAGAGCAAGACTCTGCCTCCAAAAAAAAAATTTTAAAAAAGCAAGTTGAAACTGTCATTTCAGAGGACTTTATCTTCATGTCCTATTTATACTCCACTTAGAATAAGAATATTTTTATTAAGTTTCTGTTTCACCAGCCCACCCTATAAATGCTTTGATAAGAAAATATTTTTAAGAACCCTAGTGTGTAAAAGAATTCTTTCTTGCTGTAAGTAGTTACCCCTAAATAGTTCTCTTTTTTAAGGAGCGTTCACAAACCAGGTCTTGTTCAAGTGGTGAGCTCATCAAGCCTATAGAATGTGGCTCTGAAGCTGACATGCTGGCCAGCTCTTCATCCTTCCATGAAAGAGCACAGCGTGCACCTCCACCGCCCAGTGTCCCTGACTCCTCTGGGTGGCCGGTGTGGGGGTTGTGGCTGCTACCTAGGAGGCCCTGCAAGATGGAAACTGAGTTCACAGTGCCCCAGGGAAGAAGCATTGTGGCTGTAACCCACACCCACAGGGCCTTTCTCCAGCACACGTGCTGGGCCCCTTGGGACAACACAGGATTAAGGAAGGGCCATTAGAGGACCAGGGAGATCTAAATTCCCACATCCTCTGTGAAAGTGATCACACATAGACACGCACCCCCAAATAATCCACAGGTTCTATGAATGCAAATCACAAGGGATGAATCTGCTTGAAGATGACAGCAAGGGCTGGGGAAGAGCATGGCTCAGATCCTAGCTAGACCACGGACTCTCGGGCCTTTGACACAGTGACAGTAACAACACGACATCAGTCCTCACAGGCCTGTGAGGGAGGCATGTGGAACTAGTTAGTTGATTGTCATTGCAGGTTTCACAATGTCAAAAATAAAAGGGTTAGCCCACTTCCTATGTGTATGCCATTTTCTCCCCTTTGCAACTTGCAGCCCTTCCAAGTCAGGTTTCTCCCATTCCTTCCAAAGCCTTCAAGATGGGTTCCAAAGCGGTGGAAGGGAGATGGAAGGTAAGAAAGGGACCAACCACATCAAAATCCTATGAGGCCATCGAGATGGAAACTCTATGTCCCAGTGTGCCCCCTGGTAACAAGCACAACTGTGGCTTTCTTACCCTGGCTCCTGGGAGGAGGAAGGGGGGAAAGACGGTCCGTGACAGAGCCTACCATAACCAAACGAGGGGCCAGCGCACGGCAGGAATGCTGGAGTTCACGCTTCTTCAGCCTTTGACCTCTGGGAGCCTGTTCACCTCGGGGCCAGGTGTCACTGAGACTGCAGGTTCTGGGAGCGCTCTTTGCTCGCTCTCTCCTCTGCCAGGCTGCACTCAGACTCCATGACCGAGGACTTGTACCCGCAAAGCGTGTGGGCATTCAGCATCTCCAGCAGCAGGTCATACACCGGGACAACGTTTTTGCACTTCATGCTGAGCAGGTGTTCCATGCCCTTGTTACTGTGGGGACAAAAAGGGGCTGAGATTCCTTCCCTCAAGGCAGCCACAGGAACATTGAAATCTTCCCCAGCTCTCCTGCACAGGGCCCGTCTGCCCCGTCCCCCCTGGCTTCCCCAATCTACACTCGAGGGCAAGGACCACGTCAACTTCTGTGTCCCCACCACCACCCACAATGGCCTGGCATGGTGCCTGGCACATAGTATTAATACAATCCTCTGTCATTATTCACATTGCTTTATTCTAATAAAGTCACTTCAAAGATGGAATTAGTCAATGCCAAAGCACTGCCCCTGGGAGAAACACAGGGTTAGGTTCCTGCAAGCCTCTGCTCAGATTTTCATCAGCTGATCAACACATAACCTTGTTTCATGTGTTTTTATTTAAAGGCATCTAATTAAATATATATTGTTGGTTCATTAACTTTGATCTCAAGGCCAACAGCACTGTAACTCATGCTTGAATGAAGGTTATCTAGCATGTATTTTCTTTGTAAGGCACATGACGGCTTTCTTGCACTGAGGAACCCTAGACAACACTTCAGCACTACCTGGGGGGCCATTTTAAACAGTGAAATCACCCACAAAAAGCACAAAAATGTAAAAACATGGCAATAAATAGATCATGTAAAGGACACTTGTTTATGGTATGGGAGCTGAAACAAACAAGAAGGCAGACTCTTTTGTTCAGCCTCAGCTGGGAACATGCACAGAGGGTGACCCCAAATTTTTGCCGTTCTGTGCATGACCTTGAAAGCACCGTAAGTATTGATTTGGGGATTATAAATAAATTTTAGCAAGCAGGTAAATTCACGAATATGGAGTCTGCAAGTACCGAGGATTGCCTGCATCTGTTCTGCAAATGGCTGTGTGCTAAATCATCAAAAAGGAAACAGGCAGAGGTCTTTTTCATTTCTTCCCCCTTGTTCTTGAGGTGTACACCGTCCTTCCCTGCAGCCTTCAGACTCTCTTCCTCCTCAGGTGAGCAGTCGCCTTCCATCCTTATCTCCCCTCTTGCAGCCGCAGGGCAAGGCTGCCCTCCTCCTGGGTGACACTGGGCATCACTGTCCCAAAGGAGCCATCACCAAACCCTCCCCTGTCATCAGTGCACACTAGTTACATTTCCTGACCTGGAATATGCCCTACCCACAGCCCTGCCTTCCTAACCCTGCTGGCCTCACCCATCCTCTTAGGTCTCATCCTTAATATCCTAATGCAACTGAAAGAGAACTCTCAGGGAAGGCTTTGTGCACTTCCCTCCCCTGGTCATCGGCTCAAGGGGAAATCTAGGAGAGCCAGACGTAGCCTCTTCATGAGAATGGCTTTGGTATAAGGAGGGGTGGCAGTTCATTTTAGGGGAGGAACTGCCCCTGTTAGGACCCCATAAACAAGCTGTAATCCCCAGCAACTGGAAAACATGAGCCATCACTGGGATGCCATGAAGATCCTGTGAGGTGCCACAGGACATGTGTTCAGTGCCCACTCTGTGCCTATCTTTGGTTACGGATGTGTGAACTGACGAAGCCCTCCATTCCGTTTCAGGGGTGCATTTTCTGTGACGTGTAAATACTTTTCCCTAAGCTCTTCACCCTGCTCTGAGCATGTCTCCCTACCCCACCCCACGCCCGGGCAGAGGAGTTCCTGCAGGTCCATACCTGGCGTGCCTGACGTGTGACAAGAGCATCAGGAGATTGGCCAGGCGAACAGACTGCTGCTGGGAGGAGATGCCGCTCTTGGCGATCACCCAGACCAGCGCGTCGGTCACGGCGTTCAGCAAGTGGGTCAGCTTCTGGCTGCTCTCAGCCTCCTGGGCCGCTGCGGCCAGAGGGTGCATACCTGGGCAAAGAATAAAAGCCAAAAGTCATTGCTCTGAGAAAAGAAAACTGAAGTCATATGCTCAGCCGTTAAGCGTGCCTATGTTCTCCGAGGTTGATCTGGGTTGCTCTGACATCTGCGTGCATGGTGAGATCATAAGAGCACAGTCTCACCGCCCTGGGGAGCTCTTCCCTGAGCCAGCTCCATCGCTGAGCTGGAGGGGAAGCCTGGCTGAATGCAGGGTGCACTAAACGACCTCTCGAAGTGCCCACCAGGCCCAGAATTGCAGCGTTGCCGTAGCAGTAAATGTATCTAGTCGCCTCAGACCATTGCAGGGTGTTTCTCATTGGCAGCAACAGATGCAGGTACAGAGATGGTCCAAGGGGAGTTTAACAAATATGAACTAGTGGCCAATGCTGTGAAGCCTCCCCTGCCACTGACAGCAGTGGAGGGCCCCCTGCCACTTCTGTCCCGGCCCTTCGCGTATCACTTCTGTGGCACCTTGCTGGGCAGGAAGACCACCAAGTTGGGGTCAGACAGACCTATTTTCTATCAGCCACGTCTAGCTCCCTGAGCCTCAGTTCTTCATTAAACAAAGCCTGCGGGAACACACCTCCTTAGGTCACCGCCACCACCCTGCCAGGTAGATTGCTTCCCCCATCCCACCCTGCCCTGTGTTTAATTCCCCTCTAAGGATCTGAGATACTGTGGTCTCCCAGTGGTTGCAAAATAACAGCTCAAATAAATCTCCCCTCATCCCCAGACCAAGTCCTTGAGAGAAGCCAAATTAGCTTCTCTTCCAGGCTTTCAATTTCAAAGCAAGAATAAATAACATGTGAAATCTTTTTCAAAAGAAGATACACAAATGACCAATAAACATGAAAAAATACTCAACATCACTAATCATCAGAGAAATGCAAATTAAAACCACAATGAAATACCATCTTACTCCAATTAGAATGGCCATTATTAAAAACTCAAAAAAACAGTAGATGTTGGCATGGATGTGGTGAAAAGGGAACATTTATACACCATTGGTTGGAATGTAAATTAGTATAACCTCTATGGAGATCAATATGGAGATTTCTCTAAGAACTAAAAGTAGATCTACCATTCCAACCTGCAATCCCACCACTGGACATCTACCCAGAGGCAAAGAAATCATTATATCAAAAAGAATGAATGAGGCTGGGCACAGAGGCTCACACCTGTAATCCTAACACTCTGGGGGGCCGAGGCAGGAGGATTGCTTGAGGTCGGGAGTTTGAGACCAGCCTGAGCAAGAGCAAGACCTCATCTCTATTTAAGTTTTTTAAAAAATTATAAAAAGAATGAATGAAATTATGTCTTTTGCAGCAACTTTGATGGAACTGGAGACTATTATCCTAAGTGAGGTAACTCAGGAACAGAAAAATAAATGCCACATGTTCTCACTTATAAGTGGAGCTAAACTATGCCTATAAAAAGGCACACAGGGTGGTATAATGAACATTAGAGACTCAAAACGGGGAAGGTTGACAGGGGGTGAGGGATGAAAAATTACCTATGGGTACAATGTACAGGACTCTGGTGATAGGTACACCAAAAGCCCAGACTCCACCACTATACAATAAATACATGCAACAGAATTCAACCTGTACCCCCAAATCTACTAAAATAAAAAAAGGGAGGAGGAAAACAAATATGTGAAATCAACCAGGGAGCTGCCCACTTTTTTTTTTTCTTTTTTTTTTTAAACGAGACAGAGTCTCGCTCTCTCTACCCCAGGGTAGAAAGCAGTGGCATCATCATAGCTCACAGCAACCTCAAACTGCTGGGCTCAAGCAATCCTCCCGCCTCAGCCTCAGCCTCCCAAGTAGCTGGGACTACAGGCATGTGACATGGCGCCCAGCTAACTTTTATATTTTTAGTAGAGATGGGGTCTCGCTCTTGCTCAGGCTGGTCTCGAACTCCTGACCTCAAGTGATCCTCCCGCCTCGGCCTCCCAGAGTGCTAGGATTACAGGCGTGAGCCACCGCGCCCAGCAGGAGCTGCCCACTCTTGACTGTCATGAGAATGAAGGGTGGCCAATGCTCCACCATCCACAGAATTTGTCTTGGCAGTTTTTGTTCTCTATTTTTATCAGCACTTTCAGGTCAATTAGGGCAACTAAATTCAACTAAGTTCAACTCAGTTAAGGCAAGGGACATAGTGAAGCAGATTATGCAAGCATAGTGCTTTGCCACATCCCTAAGGGCCTCCGTAACATCTAATATGAATTTAAAACATTCATCTTTGACAGGAGCCCTGACGCTGCTTCTCTAACCCCACTGCCCACCTCATTCTCCACAGTGGCTCTTCCTGAGTCCCCCACAGATGACCTGCCCTCCCGATGCAGAGGAAACAGGGCCCCAGCCTTGATCCTGAGTGTCCCCTCTGAGTGACCAAAATGCAGATCTGCTCACGTGGCTCCCTTTAATGACCCCCCAGCTCTGAGGCAGAGTCCAAACCACATGGTGCAGCCATCGAGGGTTCCAGGGCTCTCCTGCTCCTTTCGCCGTGGTTGCCACCACACCTCACCTGGAATGCTGCTTTCAGTCCCCTGAACAGGTGATATGCTGGACATGCTCAGCTTTCTGCTTAGGAACTCTCTCCTTCCTCCTCCTCCTTTCCTTCTCCTCTTGCTTAATTATATCCATTCCTCCTTTAGATCCCAGCCCTCTGGAAGCTTCCCCTGAGCTCCCTACCCTTCCACCCTAAGTCTGGCTTGAGTTCTCCCCCAGAGCTCCAACAGTGCCCCGTTCATCCCCCAGCAGAGGCGCCGTGTTGCCCCACATGCTGGATATCTGCCTCGTCCCCACACAGGCCCACAGCCACCCTCCCACCCTCGGCACTCAGAGGGCACAAACCCTGCCTCCCTGTCATTGCAGCCCCATCTGCTAGTACGATGCCTGGCACAGAGGAAGCACTCACATGTGGGAAGAATTAGACATAAGCTGAACTGAACACAGGTTCAAATTTCTGCATTTTTTAGCCGATCACCATCATAATTGAAATGGTAAATATGCATGTTAATTCATATATAAGTATACACAGTAAATTACTAATCAAAAGTACAGAAAAAATTATCTTAAGCTTACTTTCCCTAAAATTGATACCAGCTGTGTTAACAAGTACTTTTTCTTTCTTTTTTTTTTTTTTAGAAACAGGGTCTCACTCTGTCACCCAGGCTGGTATGCAGTGGCATGATCATAGTTCACCATAACCTCGAACTCCTGGGTTCCAGCAATCCTCCTGCCTCAGCCTCCCAAGTAGGTGGGGCTACAGGCACGTGCCACCATACCTGGCCAAGGGAGGTTTTAAGAAAGCACTGTGGCTTGGTGCAGTGGTTCATGCCTGTAATCCCAGCATTTTGGGAGGCCAAGGCGGGAGGATTGCTTAAGCCCAGGAGTTTAAGACCAGCCTGGGCAACAGAGCAAGAACCTGCCTCTACTAAAAAAAATTTTTTAAAACCTACCCTTTAGTCTGTTCTGCTGCATGACATGTGCTCCAGGAGTTTCTATTGCCATAAAGAAATACTATGTTCCAGACCGATCAAGAGTGAGACCCCATCTCTACTAAAAATAGAAAAAAATTAGCCAGGCATCATGGTGCCCACCTGTAGTCCCAGCTACTCAGGAGGCTGAGGCAGGAGGATCGCTTGAGCCCAGGAGTCTGAGGTTGCTGTGAGCTAGGCTGATGCCACGGCACTCTAGCCCGGGCAACACAGTGAGACCCTGTCTCAAGAAGGAGGGGAGGGGAGGGGAGCACTATGTTGTACACCTGCCAAAGTTGTGTACCTGTCCACGTCTCAGTCCAAAGTGACAAAGATTGAAAAGATTGAAAAAAATCCTCAGCTTACACATGAATGTTCACAGCAAATCATTCATAATAGCCTAAAAGTGGGAGTAACCCAAATGTCCATCAAGTGACGAGTGGATAAACAAAATGTGGCCTATCCATATCACAGAGTATTATTCAGCCATGAAAAGGAATAAAGTACTGATTCACGCTACCACACAGATCAACCTTGAAAACATTATGCTACGTGAAAGTAGCCAGTCAAAAAAGGCTACATTTCATATGATGACATTTATACGAAGTGTCTAGAATAGGCAAATCCACAGGGACAGAGAGGACATCAGTGGTTGCCCAGGGAATGGGGAGTGACCACCATGGAGTTGCTGTTGGGGTGAGGTGGTGTTCTCAAATTGATTGTGGTGGTGCTTGCACCACATACAGTGAATATACTAAAAAACACTTAATTGTATGTTTTAAGTAGGTAAATTGTATGATCCATGAATTATATCACAATAAAGCTGTTATTAAAAATAATAACACCTCAGAACCAAAATTACAGTAACATAAATGCCCTTGGCCGAGCATGACAAAGGCTCCCCTCAGAGAATGTGTCTTGGTTAGTGGGTCACCTCCTTCGTGAACCAGCAGTCATTGCCAAGAGCAGAACCTAGGCCTTCCGCAGGCTATGAGGGCAACACAGCTCCGCGCAGTACCGGGAGTCCGTTGGCATCATGTGGTTTGGGGAGGGAAGGCACCGCAGTTTTGAAAAGGCATGCGGTATATCAATTTTACATACAGGGGTGGGGATGCACATACAAAAAGACTATCCTACAGAAAAATCATCCTGGGAAGGAACTGGGTTGAAGAATACCCATTTGGGGCCAGACACAGTGGCTCACGTCTATAATCCCAGTGTTTGGGGAGGCCAAGGTGGGAAGATCACCTGTGCCCAAGAGTTCGAGACCAGCCTGGGCAATATAGCAAGACCCTGTCTCTACAAAAAATTTAAAACTTAGCCGGTCATGGTGGTGCATGCCTGTAATACCAGCCACTCGGGAGGCTGAATTGGGAAGACTGCCTTAGCCCAGGAGTTTGAGGCTACAGTGGGCTATGATTGTGCCACTGCACCTCAGCCTAGACAACACAGCGAGACCCTATCTCTAAAAAAACAAAAATACCTGGCTCACGCCTGTAATCCTAGCACTCTGGGAGGCCGAGGTGGGTGGATCCTTCTGAGCTCAGGAGTTCGGGACCAGCCTGAGCAAGAGCGAGACCCCATCTCTACCAAAAATAGAAAGAAATTAATTGGACAGCTAAATATATATATATATATATATAAATTAGCCGGGCATGGTGGCGCATGCCTGTAGTCCCAGCTACCCGGGAGGCTGAGACAGTAGGATCGCTTGAGCCCAGGAGTTTGAGGTTGCTGTGAGCTAGGCTGATGCCACGGCACTCGCCCCAGGCAAGAGAGTGAGACTCTGTCTCAAAAAAAAAAAAAAAAATACCCATTTTTTTGCCTGACTCTCTCGCCAGTCAGCAGTACCATGCCTGCACACTGGGCATTCACGCACCCTCTTATTCATCCAACACGTATGTACAGAGTAATTGCTAAGTGGCAGGCCCTGGGCAGGGGGCAAGGGACAAGACGCAAAGCCCTGCCCAGTCAGACACACAGGAAACAACAAAAACTAACCTACGTCCACCTCCAAAAAGTAAAAAACGTCAGGAGTCACTGTAGAACACAATCACATTACTTTTCATAACACTAAAGCAGTGCAGTAGAAAAGGTAAGATCTTGGCGCAACGCCCACACACACCAAAGAACGCAAAATAAAATCAAGGACGCGATCTCCCCTCCCCTTTATCTCTTGGGGACAGCTGCGTGTCCTCTCTCTAGCCCGCCTGCTGACATTCTGAGCGGCACGTGGGCGAGGGGAGCGGCCACCCCCTCTTCATTTGCCCGTGTCCTGTGTGTTCGAAGGACAAAAATATAAGCTTTCCGTGACTGAAGGCAAATAAAATAAATCAGAAAATCTGAAGTGTTTACTAAAAATTCCAGAATCCTGACCAAAAGAAAACATTTCCGGCTTTTGGGAGCTATATGTGGTGTGTCTGCTCGTCTCCTTTGAGGAAAGGGCCTCCGGCCCTGACACCCTGACAGTGACACCCCCTGTCCCCACCTCCTGCCTCCAGCACCACAGGGTACCCGGAAGGTGCCAGTGCTGTGAGCCCCGCAGGCTGGTGTTGGGCTGTGCTCCGTGCCCGTGTTCCTGATCCAGGGAAAGGCCCCCAACGTGCTCTTCAGTGTCCTGCGTGCCCTGCGTGCCTTTGCCGCCTCCTACCCACACACGTTCTCTCGGAAACGCTCCCCGTACACTCAGAGCGTGAAACAACGCTTGAGCCGACGTCTCTTAATAACTTTCTTAACGTAAAACAGGATTGGGCTGGTTTTAACCCTCTACTTCTTTCATTTAATAAAAAGTTTCATCCTTAAGTCTTCAAACTTAAATAGACCTGTTCCTAATTTAAAATATTTGTAAAGGCTGTCAGTTATCGTATGCATGCTGATTCCGCTCTAATTCCTAAATTCAGTTCCCACTCTAATACTACCCAAGGGAGGATTGATCTAGTCTTCAGGTGCCCCTACTTTTTTTTTTTTTTTGAGATGGAATCTTGCTCTGTCACCCAGGCTAGAGTGCAGTGGCATTATCATAGCTCACTGCAACCTCAAACTCCTGGGCTCAAGCAATTCTCCTGCCTCAGTGTCCCAAGTAACTGGGACTACAGGCATGCACCACCCATGCCCAGATAGTTTTTCTATTTATTGTAGAGACGGGGTCTCAGGGTCTTGCTCTTAGGCTGGCCTCTTGAACTCCTGACATCAAGCAATCCTCCTTCCTTGGCATCCCAGAGTCTTACTCTTAATTTGGCTATGCTATTATGTTAACTATAATACTTATATAACACCTTTGAGTTTATAAAAACACCTTAACAGTGCAGGGAGGGGCAGGGAGAAAAAAAAAACCCACCTTAACATACATTGTAACAGGTTGTTAAATGCAACATTATCTGTTGTCTCTGAGTTTCAAGAACCACATCGGAGGCTGAGTATAATACAAGAGTTCTAGCTACGCCCACATCCTATACACGTATGGTGGAATAGGATTTGCTAAGAGTCAAGTTAGAATGGCGTCATCCTTTCCCTCCTCGCCCCACAGAGAGGAAGATATGCCTCTTCTACTTAAACCCATAAAGGATCAGACCTCTGATTAACCAAGTATACATCCTCTGTTGTAGACCAAAACCATTCTATCTAGTTCACTTTGACATCCTTAGTATTTAGAAGTCATTGACATACACCAGGAACCAAGTTGAAATTTATTTACTTATTTAATTTTTTTAAGAGACAGGGTCTCAATCTGTTGCCCAGGCTGGACTCATACTCTTGGGTTCAAACGATGCTCCCACTTCAGTCCCAAGGAGCTAGGATTACAGGCATGTGCCACTGCGCTCAGCTGGAGTTGAAATTTATTTGGATGATACATTTAATTTCCATTCCATATTATACCCATTACTAGCAGATATACATAATCCAGAAATACATGGCTATTTAAAACATAACCACGGACAAGCCCTGACATGGCCACCTAGCATGTTGACACCAGTGCAGATGTGACTGAGAGACATAATCCCAGTCTGAGAATGTCACACACCAGGAAAACGGGAGGCCAAACTATGCAGGAGACCATCTCCGGGCGGCCCAGTGCTTACCGAGCCCGGCAAGGCAATCTAGCAGCAGCCCTCACCCCCTCTGCCACCCTAACGTGGGAAAGAGAATGCTCACAGCCTTTCGAGTTTAAGAGACCTACCCCATTTCTCCCCTCCTGGCTCTCATCTCCCCAGGCCTCCACCCTGTGCTGGATTTGTGCTCGGTGGTTTATCTTTTCCACTCAGCCTACAACCTTTGCTCTCTTAATCATTTTTTTCTCTTTTGTTTTCATTAGATGAAAACAAAAGATTCATTGAGATGACATACAATAACCTGCACATATTTAACGTACATGATGTTTTGGAATACATATACACCACAATCAAGATAATGAACACACTCATCACTCCCGAATGTTTCTTTGTGTCCCTTTGTAATCTATCCCTTCCTCTTTCCCAATACCCCTCCGATCCCCAAGCAACCACTGATCTGTTGTCACTATAGATTAGCTTGCTTTTTCTGAAATTTTATATAAATGGGTCATACGGTATTGTGCTTTGTGTCTGGCGGCTTTCATTCAGCATCATTATTTTGAAATTCATCCCCATTGTTGCATGTATCAATAGTTCAATCATTTTTATTGCTGAATGGTATTCTACTGCATAGATGTATCACAGTTTATCTCTTGCCTACTGATGGACATTTGGGTTATCAGTTTTCTGCTATTACAAATAAAGCTGCTGTGAACATTTGTGTACAAGTTTTTATATGTTTGATGCTTTCATCTCTCTTTGGTAAATACCAAGGAGTGGAATGACTGAGCCATCTGGTATATGTATGCTTAATTTTTTAAGGAAATACCAAACAAGTTTTCAAAATGGTTG
>RJWJ010022572.1:0-26767 GCA_004363605.1 Indri indri | reverse complement strand
CTGGGCATGTGGCTATCCAGAATAAAGACTGGAACAACCTCCCCAGCAGCTAGTGTGGCCATGTGACCAAGTTATGACAGGGACACAAGTGACATGGGAAACTTCTAGAACCTTAGTGAGAGGGGGTCTGTCTGCTTTCCCTTTCCCCGCCTCCTGCCCGTGGGCTGGAATGCACACGTGGTGTGAGCTGTCTGGACCACGCGCATGAAGGCAACAGACTGTATCAGAATTTTCTGGGGCAGCTGTGACAAAGTCCCACAAACTGGGGGGCTTAGACGACTGAAATTCATTGTCTCACAGTTCGGAGGCTGGACGTCTGAGATCGAGGTGTCGGCAGGATTGTTCAGAGGTCTGTGAGGGAAGGAGCCATTCCAGGCCTCTCTCCTTGGCTCGTGCGCGGCGTCTTCTCCCTGTGTCTCCACACCCGCTTCCCTCTGTGTGAGTCCTTGTCACATTTCCCTTCTTATAAGGACAACAGTCATATGGGACGAAGGCCCATCTACTCCAGTGTGATCTCATCTTAACGAATTACACTGGCAATGGCCTGTTTCCAAATAAGATGGCATTCTGAGGTACGGGCGGTTAGGGCTTCCGCATATGACTTTTGAGGGAGACATAATTCAACTCTTGATAACCTCATAGTCAATGCTGCATTGCAGGCCAGGCGCGGTGGCTCACGCCTGTAATCCTAGCACTCTGGGAGGCCGAGGCAGGCAGGTCGTTTGAGCTCAGGAGTTCGAGACCAGCCTGAGCAAGAGCGAGACCCTGTCTTTACTAAAATTGGAAAGAAATTAGCTGGACAACTAAAAATATAGAAAAAAATTAGCCAGGCATGGTGGTGCATGCCTGTAGTCCCAGCTACCTGGGAGGCTGAGGCAGGAGGATCGCTTGAGCCCAGGAGTTTGAGGTTGCTGTGAGCCAGGCTGATGCCACGGCACTCTAGCCCAGGCAACAGAGTGAGACTCTGTGTCAAAAAAAAAAAAAAAAAAAAAAAAAAAGAATACTTGTTTTAGGGTTTTATCCAAGACCTCCAAAATCCTTGTGGTGACACTCAGATGGTGGCGATGCCACCAGCGGGGCAGCCTGGGTAGGGGGTGTCTGGGATGCGCTGGTGCAGGAGAAGCTCATTGAGCGCTGATCAGGGCACTTAGTTCCAGCTCTGGATGCATCTCTTCCCACCTCTGCTATCTTTCTGGGCTTCAAATTCCTCATGTTTAAAACAGGACTAAGTGATTTGAAAGTCCCTTGCTCTGCCTACTACAGAAAGTTGCACAAGGCCAAACTGAGCCCAGATGAAGAGATCCGAAAGGTCAGGAGAGCTGTCTAAACACACGAGGTGCTATCATCTTTATTGGTATTGACATTAAAAGGCCGTTTTGGTCACAGGTTGTGCGAACTGATGCTTGACAGATGGTGCTCCCAAAGCGCTCCCCAGGGCCTTGTTACTGGGGGATTTTCCACTGAATGCAGTTCTCTTTCAGTTTTGTTTTGTTTTGAAAGCAGAGAGCCAGCGAGGAGCCTGGGCTAATCCTGGATGCGGGCTGAGGAGCTCCACTAGCTGAGTGTGGGGCAGGCCTTTTATCTAGGCCTGGACCTTTGGTTGACCTGGGAAGAGAAACTCTTTCAGTCCCTGAGGCAGCTGGCCACGTTTGAGCAAATGCGAGCTGCAGGCTTATTGCAGTTTCCAGGAGTCTCTGGACTGATTGAGCCCAACTCTCTGCCTTTGTCTCGAGACACTTTGTTTGGGGCAGATGTGGGTTTGGGGTGGGGGGGGGAGACAAATAGGGGGAAGGGAGAGGGGGTCATAGCGTATTGGAGTTGGAGGGACCTCAGAGCCATCTAATCTGACCTCAGAGCCACCTAATCATGACACAAGGCCCAGAGAGGTTTAGTATCTTGTCTAACATCACACAGGAAATTAGGAGACAGCTAGGAGCAGAACAGAGGATTTCTAATCTCTAGGCACGGGGCTCTTTGCCTCCTCACAGAGGCTGTCGACTGCAGCTACCTGAGAGTCTCAGCTAAGATGGGGCGTGAGGGCGAAGGTTGGACCCAATGTCACATCTCTGGAATGGGTTCCTCCCTCTGGTGTTGCCAGATCCTTGTTAGAGGAGCTCTCTTCAGAAGCAGCCACAGGTGGTGACCTGGCCAACCCCAGCTGGCCCTACTTTGAAATGCAATAGAAAGTTTATTATGGTCTGATGTCTCTGCCTCTCAAAACTGCCCTGACCACTGCCTGAAACTCCTCCGTGAAAGCCCCTCTTTGGGGTGGCCTTTCTGGGATTCCTCTACTTAAAGTGTAGCTGCCCCGGGAGCATCAACACTCTGCTGTCTGCCCTGCCTGAGTGTCTTGGGATCTCGGCAGGTCCTGGGAGAGAATGAAGCTGGACACACTTGAGGGTGGGGTGGGGTGTCACGGAGAGTATATAAGGGAAGACCTGGGTCGTGGGAGACACACCTTTCTCATTCAACAACTCCGGGGGCTGCTGGACAATTCTGTGGGCCTGGCCCCTTCCTGGGTGAGGGGCATTTGCCCTTGTTGCCTTTTGATCGTGACCTGACCTCTAGCTTGGTCTAGGCAGCCTGGGAAGTCCAGGCTGCCCTCAGAGTTGGGCCTGCCTCTGACTCTTCCCCCAGATGTGGGGCAGGGTGCTGGGGTCTGCACACCTGACAGCAGGAGCTGGGGGGCACGGGGGCCCACACAGAGGGCCAGGTGCCCCTTCTGGCCCTTTCTGGCCATTTTTTTACTGAATCCAAATTTTACAAAACAAATCCTTTTATTTTTATTGATATATTTTTGTTCATCTTTTATATTTATATTTTAATTTAAAATGCACGTATTTAAAATACCAAAGAATAAAAGAAATTTCAGATAATCCTCCCAGATTGATTGACACAATGAGAACATTGGTAAGCCATAAGGGCTAAATTGACAGCTGCCACGCTCACGATTTACTTGTAACCTCCCCTGCCTGACTGGCGCCGCTACCACACAAGGCTGGTTGACGGCAGTTTATGGGGGTCGAGTACTCCAGTCTGTTATCAGGTTTGACAGCGGCGCACTGTTTCTGTTTGAAGTGCTATTTGTGAATAATTGCATAGCTCAACATTATTTTATAATTCTGTCTGCTTAACAACCCAACGTGTCAAAGAAGACCAAGAGAACACTGGAGGAAGAAAACAGATTTTTTAGTGAAGATTGGAAATTGCAATATTGACTTGTCTCTGCTAAAGTTAAGACGATCTGCTTGCTTTGTGATGCTGCAATATCAACATGAAAGAAATTCGATGCTCATCAGCATTATAGCACTCATAAGGACCACAAATATTTTAAGTTAGAGGGAGAGGCATGAAAGGTTGTATTGCAGAAATGAAAAGATGAAAGGCAAAAGCAAAGGCAATTCTTTCAAGCAGCAATAAGGCCTGAAAATAATGCCAATGAAGCAATTTATAAAGTAGCTTACATACTCTAAAAAAAAAGGAAGACATTCATTGATGTAGAAATCGTGAAAGAATGCATTGTCAAAGTTGTAGGATGCTTAGACCATTATAATGCTTCAAAGTACAAACATCTGCCTCTTTCAAGGAGAAGCATAGCTGATCAGCAGCATGAATTAGCTTTCAGGTTAACAGAGCAACTTCACGTAATATTTCAAAAGGAAAATATATATTATTCAATCACTTTGGATGAGTCAACTGAGACTACTGACTTGGCGCAGGTTTTATATTTCATTTGGGTCATAACAGAAGATTTTCTTTGCTACCAAGAGTTACTCGTTTTGGGCACTTTTGTGACCAGAACAGAGGGAATAGATATATCTTCAACAACTTACAAGATGAATGTCATGAAATTGGACTGAATTTGATAAATTTAGTGAGTGTATGTACAGATAGTGCACCTTCCGTGACAGGAAAACATGAAGGGTTTACTGCAGAGATAAAAAAAAAAGAATCTTGTCTCACCAAAATTGTATCTTGCATCAGCAAAATCTCTGTGCTGAAGCTACCATTTTAAGTGACACTTTGCAATAAGTTATAAGTATTGTTAACTACATTCATGCAAATGCAACACAGCAGCATCAGTTTCATAACATGCTGGAGTTGAATGATGAGGTATTCAGTGTGGATTTGTCCTATCATTCTAAAGTGCTATCACAGGTGTAGGTGTTAGCCAAACTCTTATCTCTGTGAGAATGGATAGTTAAATTTTATGAAGAACAGAATCATCAATGTGAATTATTGAAAGATTTCTATAGGAATGCTGTATTTCTGTGTGATATCATGTCAAATCAAAATGATTTGATTATTTCTTTGCAAAGTAAAACTAAGTCTATATATGAAATGTGGCAAAAAATGCAAGCATTTAAAAAAAAGCTATCTTTTTTCAAAACACTTCTTCAAAAGGAAATTTTGGATAAACGTTTTTCCCAGTTAGCAAAGGTCGTTGATGAGCAGGATGATATATGCAAATCATTTGAAGAATAGGCAGCTGTTATAGACCTATTAATTGGAGAATACAATGAAAGGTTCACTGACTTGGAGAATCATGACATCACATTCAAATGAGCATTTCAAGCCTCACCTAGTTGATAACACCAAGGCACCTAAAGAACTACAGGTGGAATTGATTGAGCTCTCACTAGATAACATTTTAAAGTCTTTGTTTGTTGCTAAGAAAGATCCAGTTGAGATATGGAAAAATGCGGAATACCCACCCATGCCTTGGCAACATGCCCCCAAAATGCTTTTTTGCTTTTCAACCACTTATTGCTGCGAATCTACATTCTCCTACCTAACCCAAATTGAGAAGCCTTTAAGGTCACAAATGTCTGATACTCATCTAGAGGATCAACTAAAACTGGGGACCTTCATGCTA
This sequence comes from Indri indri, assembly GCA_004363605.1. Lineage (NCBI taxonomy): Eukaryota > Metazoa > Chordata > Mammalia > Primates > Indriidae > Indri > Indri indri. The sequence goes on along the minus strand of RJWJ010022572.1, from coordinate 21,891 downwards.
TAAGGAAATATTCAAATGTTTTCCTGCAAAGAGCAGACACAAAAAAGTCATTAAAAGGTTAGTTAACTTTAAAATTAACAAATAGTTCTCATTTTTTGAAATTATTAAGTACATAGTAGTTAAATTTTTACAAAATAATGTACATTTTTAAGTATATCTAATTGAAGTTTCTTGAATGTGGCCTTCCAACATGCAAAGGTTCCCCACCCCTGATGTAGGTATTGGTCTCCTAAGGTGTTTATCACAAATGGAGCCTGAAGGACTGTGATTTCTCTAATCAAAGCAGCCTAAAAATTGTCAAGAGCAGTTCGTGGTTGTGAAATTCAATTCTCAGAGAAGGATTTCTCCAGTGTTCTCTTGTTTTCATCAAGTGGAAAAGTTATTTTTTTGGTGACACAATTTCATTCAAATCAAGAATATCTTTCCTTAATTCCAGTAGTATTTGGTATCTGAGAGAGAGAGAGAGAGAGAGACAGAGAGAGAGAGAGAGAGAGAGAGAGAGAGAGAGAGAGAGAGAGAGAGAAATCCAATGAGTGTCTTTGCCAGGTCCCGCTGATGGCTGAGTCAGGAGGGATGGCTGAGTGGGACAGACCCAGGGGCAAACTAAGCTCCTGTGGGAGGGTGACCTGAAGTGAGCCTCAGGCTGCTTGAAGAGGAAAGTGACAGCCACAAGTGAGAAGAAGACCTCTCTGAACTTACAGCCAGACTGAGGTGCAGGATATAGGAACCCTGTCCCCGCCCAACTAGGACCTGGTGATATTGGACACTTTTCTCCTTTGTCTGCAGGAAAGTGATTGCTTTTCACACCTCCCAGTGAGGGACATGCTCTGTATCAAACATCACACTCAGAAATAGATGGCTGCAGGAAGGAGCGGCCCTTTGCAGAGAAACACGCCCTCTTATAACTCCAAGTCCCAGTGTTTTAGGGAGGAGTGGGCGGCTGTGGGAAGAGCCCTGGATGTGAGAGCCCGCAGGGACCTCAGACCACATCCAAATCCAGTTCCACCTTTTACTGATGAGGAGAAGGTGGTGCCAAAGGGCTAAGATTCAACCAAAGCCACATGACCTGCTACTGACAACCCTGAACTAGAACCCAGGCCTCAGGCCCTTTCCATACTGTTTGGAAGAAACAAGAGAAAGGCTCCGGTGGAGCCATCAACAGTCACCAGAGGCTTGGGTCACCCTGGCTAGGACAAGAATCAGGTTTTAGAAATAGTAAAAGTATTCTTCCAAAGGGGATCAGCAAAGCAAGGAAAAAGGAGAGATTCCAAATAGAATTAGCAAAGAGTGAGCAGGGACTGTAACCAAGGCTCAACTTATTTTCCCTAATTCCCTGAAGTTGATTCCACAACCAGTTACTACTTAAGGCATTTCTAGGCACATTGTCCATGTCTAGACCAGGAAAACTCTGAGAGGAACACGTAAAGGATGACGTCGGGTTTTAATGCATTCTCCCTGAGAGTGGCATAAAGAAGTATAAATACACAATCATTTCCTGAATTTCACTTTTGATTTATTATAATATTCCCTTCAGGGGAATGAGACCTCAGAGTGCTCTTTGGGGATTTCACTGAATGACAGTAATTGACCAAAAGTCAAATTTTCAAATTGTAGTGCTGACAATATTCATGGCTGTGGCATTAATGTGAGAAATGTAAACTTCAGGATTTATTTTAAAACTTCCAAAGAAAATACTGAATTCTGTTATGCACAATAAGGAGAGGTTTTTTTTTTATGTACACTGGATTTCAATGTAATGATTGTTTCTTATCTGAACTTATATTCAAAACAGTTTGAGCAAGTGTGCTTCAGGTAGAGAGGCTATAGGTTTAATCCATCTATCCACTTGTTTTTCTTCTCTGTTTATTCCATGGTATGCAAACAGTACTTTGGAGGGGATACAAATTCTGTCAATGGCTGATGAAGGTTCACCGTTTCCGTGGAGGAGCCATACACTTGGGGCACTTCCGTATCAATAATCCAAGATCACAGTAGACCACTGGTCCTTTTCTTCTTTAGCAGCTGTTGGGAAAAACTTGAACCGTGTTCCTCCTCTGCTCTCACATCACACCCAACAATCATCACAGACGACACCTGTGACCACATGTGGGGGATTTCTACCTGTCAGCAAGCAACAATCAGTTCTGCAATGGACACCAGCTGGGTGTCCTCTAGTTCAATTCTGACACTATCTACCTGGAGGGTGAGGGCTCAGTCCCCAAACAGCTCCACCATTGACACCATTCACAAGTCCCAGCCTCCAGAACTTCTGACTGACTTCAAGTTGGGATTCCCACCACCCCCTCTTTTGTTTGGATGAATTTGCTAGAGTGCTTCACTGAACTCAGTGAAACATGTTTCCCAGTTTATTTGCAAGGACATTACAAAGAATATGGATGAGGGATGCACAGGGCAAGGTATAGAGGAGGGGCTCTGAGCTCCCACGCCCGTCCAGGGTGCACCACCCTCTAAGAGCCTCCATGGTTCAGCTATACAGAAGCTCCCTGAGCCATGTACTTTTGGGTTTTTATGGAGGTTTCCAAAGGCATGATTGATTAAGCTATTGGCCATTGGTGATCAGCTTAACCTTCAGCCCCTCTCCCCTTCCTGGAGGTGCAATGTGGGGCTGAAAGTCCCCATCCTGTAACCTTGCCTCCATCTCTCTCTTGGCCAGCCCCCACCCTGAAGCTACCTAGGGGCTGCCAGCCATCAGTCCACATTACCATAAAAAAAGACATCACTCTGGAGATTCCAAGGATTTGAGGAGCTGTGTGCCAGGGAAAGGGGACTAAGACCAAAAATGTCTTTCACAACATCACAGCCCCGTATTAGAATCACCTGGGAGCCTTTCAAAATACTGATGCCCAAACCACAGCCCAGATCACCAAAGTGAGAATTTCAAGTTGTGAGTTCAAGGCACTCCTCTCAATTGCAATCTCACCAGGGACTTAGGACACGGCAACAGGGTTTAGGGATACTGAATGGGCCATCCTGATTTCCCCTCATTCTATTTCCTTCTCCACATTTCTCTCTCACTGGCTTCCTTTCCCCTGGCCTATGGATTTTAGGCTTCTTTCTGACAATTTTGGTTACATCACTCTCTAGTCAAATGAGGCGAAGATTGTCCTGTATTCTTGCCTATCACCTTGGGTATTCATATTATAATGCTGGCCTGGACTCACATTTTTCAAAGTGAATTCATAAAATTCTCTCTTACTCTCTCTGGCATGAAGATTCAACGGAGTGGCATTTTAGACCCTTATCTGGACTCGTAGGAGCTGAAAGAAGAGGCTTTGGTAGGAACAATCCTAGTTCTGTCTTTGCTAAGTCCTCCCAGAATACCCATCTCTGATGTCCCTGCCTGTCAGTGAGATCATCCAGGGACCCAGCCACACAGACATCATGTATATGAAGGAGATGTCACCTGTCATTTTTGTGCCTGGGGATGCTGGGAGGCCAGGTGCCCAGGCTGCAGTGTCCCTGAAGTGAAAAATCACCCACTTGAGCCCAGACAGAGGGCTTTGGATGGACAGACAGGGACACGGCCATCATTCTGTTCCTATTAACATTAATCCTCTATCCTAGAGAGAAGGTTCTAGAGAGGCCGTAGGGCATAGGATGGAGTTAGTGATCTCTGCCCACAGCAACAAAGAACAGGAGGAGAAGTAGAGACTAAAGGCTTGGGGGTACCATGAAAAAGGGTGTTAAGCAGCTATGAAGCCTATACCAAGGGACGGAAACTATTTAGGGTTTTGGAGCCTTATAAATTTTCTGTTTGTGATTTTTTAAGACATGCCCATACATACGAAAAATCTGCTGCCATATAGGGGGTATTAGCAGCCATAAGCAATGCAGGAGAGGTACCAGCCCTTCAGTAGAGACTTAGGGGCCAGGACAGCTACAGAATCAGACTGTGTGGTCCTTTAGGGAAGCAACCCAGTGCACGGCCTCACCCTCCCCACTCCTCCGGTGGGGTCTGGGCTGGTCCTCATCACACATCATATTCCGCAGGGAGGTGGATGCACATTCTCAGGACGGGGCTAAGGAAAGACTCCCCCAACCCCTGACAGTCCAGGGATCAGGAGAGGCCGTGGCCCGCAGGGCTGCTCCATATTGCTGGGGGCCCCTCTTTCTCCTCCCTCGGCACATCCTCATTCGCACCAAGGAGTAAGTTTTCTTGAAAATGTCCTTCGTGTGTCTGTTCTGCGGCACCTTCCTGAGAGCACACTCACTGTATCAGACTCTCATCATCGCCACCTGGATTCTGCGGTCTCCTCCCAGCTGGGTTCTCAGATTGTGTCACCTCTGCATTGTCAGTCGCCTCACCAGGCTCGTCCCCCACGAGTCCTGTTCTTACCACGTTCCTACTCTGCTTCGGAAAACTTTCCCTCCGTGGCTCACAACACGACTCCGCCTCCTCCCCCTGCCTTGTGGTCCTTCTTGGTGTGGCCCCACTTTCCTATCCAACCTCGCTTCCCCCCAATCCCTTGCACAGATCGTCCCCTGGAGTCAGGCTGCCCCTCCCTGACCCCAGCCCTGCAGCGGGGGCCTTCCAGCGTCCAGGTCTTTGTCCGCAAGCTCCTCCCGTGGCCTGCGTGCCCTCCATCGTTACGCATGGCACAGGGTATCACCATTAACCATCACCCAAGCAGGACACTCAGTAAGATGTTATGATAGTTCCCACTGGCCTCTCGGGGAAAACATCCTAAACCGATACACCTGTCATGGAAGGAATTGTCAAGCACAGAGGAAAGCATCGCACAGTTGGCAGCACCGAAAGGCGAACTGAGCCAGGAGTCTTTTCCAGGACTCTTGGCACGACCCCTGGTCTCTTCTCTAATGTCCTGCGAGGTGAGCTCACTCCCCCCCAATCTGCCTTTCTCTCACTGGACAGTCGTGGTCAGGAATATTCTTTGGTATGTGGCCAACTCCTGACGCCCTGAAGGCTTCCTTAACAGGTTTTTCCTTATTTAGCCTCGTGATTGTCACAAAACTAACCTGCTCTCCACTCCCTTAGGTCATTCAAATATTTGAAGCTGGATCTCATCCCACTATGGTCTCTGAGCATCAGGGGTGAACATTCTCAGGTTTTCAACTGTGTCCAGACGTCCAGCCCCTCACCGATTCTGGACCCTCCTCTATAGACTATTGAATAGGTGCCCCTGATCTAACCACACCCTGGGGAGTCCTGTTCTCCCACATGGACCTGCCATTTACACCACTGCAGACGCAGACTGAGGGGGCCAGGTCTCCCCAGCCTGGTCCTCTCGGGGCACAGTTTACAGCGAGGCCAGGGAGTGTGGCACGTTTTCTCCTGCTGGCTGTGAGCCTCTCCTCGTCCATGCAGAGGCTTCCCCCAACTAAGCTTTGGAGACCCTCTCCATGCACAGAACAAGGAAAAGCATTATCAAACTTCTGGAGTTCTGTACATATTAGTGGTTGGATACGTGGAGAAATCCCTCATTAAAAGATCAATGTATACTTTAGGTTTTATTCACGCTGTGTCTACCGGGATTTTCCCTGTAGGGAGAGGATCGGGCAGGGCAGACCTCCCACGGCACTGCTCCCAGGGTCCCGGCTGTGCACTGTACACACACACTATTCACACATTATCTCAGGGAACCCACACAGGAGGTGTCCTTCTATAATTTGGACCCAACTGCAGAGATGAACTGGCCTCTCCTGGCTTGTGTTCAATGACACCCTGGCAGGGCCGTCCCCTCCCACACTCATCTCACTTCTGAGACCTGTGTCCGGGCACCCCTTCCTCTTCATGGGAGTCCAGTCCTGGCCGGGGTGGTTCTGACACAGAGCCAGAAGCTTCGCAAGGGCCCCAGGACAGCCAAGCTGAGTGCAGAGACCCTGGGGACAGGGGTGGGAGAGACAAGGACCTTTGAGCCCCTGGTTGACTTCCCACGTAGCCTCATGGAGCCGCAGCCCCACCTGCAGAGTGGAGGGCCCTGCTCAGGACGCGCAGGAGACACGAGATGCCGCACTCAGGAGACAGCCTGGGAAGACACTGCTGTGCACTTGCTGCAGTGTGGCTGTGGGGGGCTCCTCATCCCCCCGCTGTCCCCACGTAACCTGCCTGTGGATCTACGGCTGGTACAGGGGCCAGGCTGGCAGAGACATGGCCAGGGGCTGGGGAGACAGTAAAGCTCCCAGACCCACCTCACCTCTGTGCCAAAAACTGCCCAAGCACCTGACATGAACCAACAAGTGTCTCCTGGGCCGGCCAGCAGGGATGTCGCTCAGCCTAGACAGAGGAGCTGAGCACAGAGCATGGGGGGCCACCCAGGACACCAGTGAGAAATGATCTGCTTTATGACGGGAGGACTCACCCGCTGCAGCCAGAACAGAGCCGACCTCAGGCTCGTCAGGCAGGAAGGCAGCGCTTCTGAGAGGTTCTTGGCAGTCAGACAGACCAGCACCACCAGAAGGACCGAAATACTGTTCACTCAGTGCATGTGACAATCCTCCATTCACTGTCCCCTCCTGCAGCTCGGTGTTGAGACTGCTGAGACAGGAAGAACCAAAGGTGAAATCAGGAGGGATGAGACCCCCCTGCACCCGGCGGGTCCTGACTGGAGGCAGAAGGGTGGGGTCCAATGGCATGTGTCCCTCCCTTTACAAAGGGGGCAGGAAACCATCCTCCTCTGACTTGGGCATGGCTTGGCTGCCTCGGGAATGGGGAGTGAGAGAGAGAGACAGAGACAGAGACAGAAACAACAGAGAGAAATAGAGATACAGAGAGAGAGAGAGATAGATAGAGACAGACATAGAGATAGAGACAGAGAGAGACAGAGATAGAGAGAGACAGAGACAGAGCCCACACAGCAGTGCAAAGTGCACTGATGAGATGAAGAGCTAATGGGGAAGAGACTCCAGACGCCCTGGTAGGTGCGGGCAGGACACACAGCACACAGGAGACTCACAACACTGGGTCAACCCTGCGCACAGATGATGATGAATTTTTATTTCACACACAGCAGCCCAGAGAAGACAGGCCCCTGAAGCACTGTAGACTCCCTGAGATCTTGCACAACCTAGGCATTTTTTTTTTTTTTTTTTTTTTTCAGAATTGTGACATGACATGATTGTTTTGGTCTGGTTCTTTGCTGGCTATGACATTCCTGTCAACGACCTAAGGCAACAGTGTAGAAAGCAGACACGCATGTCCTGCTGGTTACAGCCTCACACAGGAGAACACGTGATCTAGCTAAGGGCAAGGTGTCCCTGAGACTGGTTGGTTCCCCTTGGTCAGACTCACTCTACAAGTACCACAGAGGACACGGACCACCGGAGCAGATGGCAGCCTTGCTAAAGGGGCTCTGCCATCTCTGGGGGGTGAATGCGATCAGCGCATTCAGTAGCCTGTGTTTCCCTGGAGTATGAAATCTTGGTGACTTTGACCTCACGTTCTGTACTTTAGATGCCATCCTGCCCTGCCATATCCTCCCCTTGCTTCTAGCTGCTGCTAATTCATCGTTACCTGGAGGCCAGTGCTTCTAAATCTTCTTCATCTTCCTCATCTTCATAGTTTTCTGCAAACAAATTCAGAAATGTGCAGACATTAAATGGTTCCATTACACATACTGGAGCCTATCTGGGCACGGAGACGAATGATCTCTGTGTGAGTTTAGGACACACTCAGAGAATCGTACTGATTTCATCTGCTGACGTTAAAGCAGCAGTGAGGCATGAGATGCCGATCCAGCCTGTAAAATGTGCCTGACTCAGTGGATCATCATCATGGTGTGCTCTGAGTATAACTGGGAAAAGTTAAAATATATTTTAGTCTCCGGATCACTGGATACTTGCAGTTTTTTTCTGGATTTCTCTAGCTATGTGCCCCTCCCTCTACAAGGAAGCTCAGGGCATTATGTCCCCTCACGATTCTCAAATAGACCCTACTCAGTGCTCTAAGAAGAAAATGTAAAGCCCTTTGCTGCTTCCCTCCATGCAGCGGGACTTCACGCTGACCCCCAAGTTGGCTTCTGCAGTGAAACAGGGGAAAGTCCGTCTAGAGAAAGTGTTCCAGGATAAAGCAACATTTCTGCCACCAGAGCCTACTGTTTCAACCAAATCAGCCCCGAACAGTTAGAGATGTTATCCCTTCTGGAAGTGCATTCGTGGACATTCGCTCATTCAATAGTCACAGCTACCAAGCTGCACATTATTCGACCAATTGCTGATGAGGGTCTAGAAATCTAGACAGGACAGATCCATCCCTCACCTACAGCTGTGAAGGCCAGAGCTGTGGCGAGAGCTCAAGAAACTGCCATTCTTAGCCCAGGGCTCTTTGCACTCTAACATCTGCCTCCTGCCCCAGAGGCCACATTCCATCAGGGAGGACGGTGACAGTTGGAAGGTCATGACCTCCTGTCCAGTATATTTCTCTTCTCTGTTCCCACCCTGGCTCTGCTGACCCTGACACAGCCTCAAATTTGATGTGGAAACCAGGATAGCAGGTGAAACATTATGTATAAAGGTGTGGAGTCTGTAGCGAGCTGGGGACCTTGGAGCAGCTCAGAGTCATGAAGGTCTGTGGCCACCTTACCTGGGCTGAGCGAGCGGGCGAGGCGCTCTGCCAGCCTGTGCCTCTCCGCCAGTTTCTCCTGGTGGTTGTCACCATCCTCCTGCGTGAGGAGGGCCTCGAGGTGCTGGCTGAGTGAGGAGGAGGCATCTCTCCCTTCCCGTAACTTGTGGCATAGCTGGGTCAGCTCTTGCACCTCACCATGAATTAGGACGTAGTATTTCCTCAGGTGGGTGGAAGGGAAAACATCAGAGTGGAAAGGGGGTAGTAATAGGTGAGAAGGACTTGGAAAGAGATGCTGTGACTATAACCCAGGCAGCCCTTCAAACGGAATTCTGGCACATGTCTGGCGAATGTGCATCGATTTTTCTGAAATTACTGGAAAAGCAAGTTTGTTTCTGAGACATTGTATACCTAGACCTTATGCCTTCTTGATATGAACTTTCTTTTTGTCAAGTTCCTTTTCTTGCTGTAGAGAACCTGCCAGCAGTCTAAGGCCAACAACGAAGGAGGCAGGGAGCCATCCTTCCTGATTTTTTTTTTTTTTGAGACAGAGTCTCACTCTCTTGCCTGGGGCGAGTGCCGTGGCGTCAGCCTAGCTCACAGCAACCTCAAACTCCTGGGCTCAAGTGATCCTTCTGCCTCAGCCTCCCGAGTGGCTGGGACTACAGGCATGCACCACCATGCCCGGCTAATTTTTTCTATATATTTTTAGTTGTCCAGCCAATTTCTTTCTATTTTTTTCAGTAGAGACGGGGTCTCGCTCTTGCTCAGGCTGGTCTCGAACTCCTGAGCTCAGGACGATCCACCCGCCTCGGCCTCCCAGAGTGCTAGGATTACAGGCGTGAGCCACCGCGCCCGGCCATCATCCCTCCTGATTTTAAGCACACGGGGCAGTGCTCTGTGGTGTGTATTTGTGAATATGGAAATGCATGAATGATTACACTTCACCTGGCTGACTCTATGTAGGAAATTAGTAGGAAGTGGTAATCAACATAGGAATAGCAAAGAAAACAAATGCCATTAGTTACACAGACCCTTCATGGTTGGCTGATCGGATCAAATAGGTATATTCAGCAGATGTTTTCCCTGAGATATCCAGATGCCCCCAGATACGACCTTAGTTCCCATTAACAGTCCTTGATTATCAGAGTCACCTGGGGGTTGCTGGGGGGGCTCTTGTCCTTCATTCTTAGAATCATGTAGGTTTTCTGCAAATAAAACAGATGGGGCCAGTCACATGACACAGTGGCTGCTTTATACATTGCAAATGCAGGGATATAAATAGGCTCTGGGCAAAACGAGGATATTCCAAGAACACTGCAGGGAATTGTAGGACATGTCCTGGGAGAAGGAACTGGCCCTGCTTCCCTGAGCCACCGAATAGACAGTGCCTGTTGTGATGGATCATCAACACATGTTCACTGCTTAAAACTGGGTAAACACTTACACATATTATGTTTTCTCAGAGATCATGGGGAACTTGCTTTGCTGTTTTCTAGAGGTGCTGCTGCAACTTGCCCTAGTGGATCCCCTGGTTGCTGTTGCTGTGCGTGAGAATAGATCCTGAGATCAGACTGATGGATGCAATATACAAACTCTCACAAAGCGAAGAATCTTTGGTCCTGCTTACGGCACGTGATCCTTGCCCATCCATGGAGGCTGGGATGTCGGGGCCAAGGCTTGCCTTCAGGGAAAGTTCCACGCACAGGCAATGCTAGTGGTGTTTGCTCAGATGATGGCTTCCCAAGACAAGCTGACTAGGAGGAGAGGAACTGGAGCCTGGGAACCCTGGGAACAACATCTCCAAAGGTACAGGAGACCGTCACACTCCTGGAACAGCTGCAGGTGCTCAAAGAGCACCAATCAGAAATGACAATTAGAAAGACAACTGAAGGAGAGATGAGATGTCTCATCATAAGAAGCATCTGTCAGAAGGATTCGGTGCATGTACAGCACAAGTGGCAGAGTTGGCCAGGACACCCTCGCTATCCTCACCCTCACTATCCTGGTCTGTCTCGGGGCCAACAGCCTGCCTTTGCCAGTGAGTGCCAGAGTGACACAGGTGCGTTCTGGGACGAGGAAGAGTGCAGAGCTCCCTCACACCCCTAATGTTTGCTTTTACACTTTGGTCCTAGAGTTTGGTTCAAATGGAGTCCTAGAGTTTGGTTACCAGGGCATGGCTGCAGAGAGACGTCTCTCTACACGGACAGGTGAGCACAAAGGATATGGAGGCTGCGTGGGAGGCCCCTGGAAGCCTCATTCTCCCTGTAACGGGAGGACTCACTGGCCACATCCCAAGCAGCACAGACTTCATGCTCATCACACAGGAAAGCAGGACCGTTGAGAGGCTGGTGGGAGTCAGACAAGTCATGGCAACCAGAAAGCGCCCAATACTGTTCGTCCAATGAGCCCTGCCCCACTTCGTTCATCTGCTTCTTTTCCTGTGGCTCCCTGCTGAGGGCAGACGGGGAAGGAGAGCAGAATATTAACCAAAGAAGGATTGGGCATCACAGCGTCTCAGCTGGTCCTGATTGGAAGCGTAAGTGAGAGGTCCCAGAGGGCAGAGGGGACATCCATTCAGACAGAAGGAATAAAACAATCCTCTTCTGACTAAGGCAGAATGGGGCTGCCACGGGGCTGGGGAGGGCAGGTGTGGGTGGAGAGCGGCAGGTGCTCAGTACACTGGCCACATGATGTGCTGACCGGGAAGGACCCTCCACTCCCCCTGCATGGTGTGGTCATGACTTGAGCACACAGTGAGAACCGTAACACTTGCTACAGCTCCAGTGCAAGGTTGGTCCACTTCACTCGCAGGGATGCAGCGAATAAAGGCTCCTGAGGCTTTGCTCACTCCAACAGATCATGAATCAGCATTCTAGGCCTTGATCTCTTAATATTGTGACATCATAAGATTTTTCTCAGTCTAGTTATATTTCTCATTATAAAATCTGTGGCAAGTAACAAAGGCCAACCTTGCAGAAAAAAAGATATGCATCTTATCTTGGTTTTCCCAATATGGGACAGATTGGTTGTTCTCCCTGGGCGAAGAAGTATCTGAGATTGGTTCACCTTGGGTCAGATTGACACTAGGTTAGTAAACTTGAGAAATTAATGAGAAGTGTAAACCAATAGTAGAAATACCAAGAAAACAGCTAACATTCATAAAGGGCTGTTCGTTGTTTGCTGAATGAATGAAAAAGGCATTTTCAGCACATTCAGGTTGTTCTGGATCTGGGATTTCCAGATGTCAACAGTGCATTGACAGCCCATGACTGTGAGTTACCTGGGGGGCACTGGCTCTGTTCCTTCCTCCACCTCCTGAGTGTTCTGATTTTGATTTTCTGCAAATAAATTTAGACAAAGCCAGTCATATCATGCAGTTCCTACTTCACACATTGCACAAAGCCCTGTGTAATCACAGGGATGTAAATATTCTCTGGGGGAAAAAGCCCAGCATATTCTGCAAGGAACCTGGCTGGTGGCTTCTGGTTGTGTCTTCTAGGAAGTGGCTGGGCCTGGTTTTCTGAGCCACCGAGAGGACTGACCCACACCTCATGCATCATCCTAACAATGTCCTCTTTATAGCCACTCCCCATCACTCACATCACCGCCTGAGCTCGGCCTCCCGTCAGATCAGCGGTGACATTAGATTCTCACAGGAGCGCGAACCCGACTGTAAACTGCGCATGTGGGGGATCTAGGTTGCAGGCTCCTTATGAGAATCTAATGCCTGATGGTCTGAGGTGGAGCTGAGGCGGTGATGCTAGTGCTGGGGAGTGGCTGCAAATACAGATGATCATTAGCACAGAGGTTTGACTACACAATAAATGTAATACGCTTGAATCATCCTAAAACCACTCCCCAGCCCCTGGTCTGTGGAAAAATCGTCTTCCATGAAACCAGTCCTTGGTGCCAAAAAGGTTGGGAACTGATGCTAACACACCCCAGAGTGAGGGCCTTTATCCTTACTGAGGTGCATTCATGAATATTCCATTCCCACATATGATGGCTACTGCTACATGTGATTCATTTATTACAGATAAGGACTCAGAAATCCAGTAGGGATATCCATCACAGGTTCACAGGTAGCAAAGACAGCACTCAGGCTAGAGCCTGGAAACCTTTCATTCCTGCCAGGACTGTTATCCCTCTAACAAGCTGACCCTTGTCACCCTCTCCTGCTCTACTCTAACAGGGACGGAGGCTGCCTCCTCAGCCAGAGGCCGCGATGCGTCAGGAGGAAGGACAGAGTTGGAATACCAGGAGCTCCACCCTGTGCGTGTCTGTCCTCTGTTCCCGCTGCCAGCCCTGATCCCGTCACGGCCATAAATGTGGTGTGCAAACCAGGACAGCCAGTTAAAGAGTCACATTGTGAGTGGAGTGTCTTGTGAGCCGGGCACTTTGTGGCAACTCAGAGTAACAAGGGCCTGTGGCCACTTTACCTGGGCTGAGCGTGTGGGCGAGGCGCTCTGCCGGCCTGTGTCTCTCCGCCAGGTGCTCTCGGAGGCCCTGCCCCTGGCAGTTGTCAAGATCACCTGAGATGAGGAGGGCCTTGAGATGTCGACTGAGTAGAAATGAAACATTTCTCTCCTCCTGTAATGTCTGCCTTAACTGGTGAGCTCTTGGGCCTGATGTTCAATTAGGATATTAGATCCCCTATGGTGGGAGCAAAAGAAAACATTAAAAGGCACAGGTGAGCAATAGATTATATGGGCTTTGGTGGAGATTTCTATGGAAATATCCCCAAGAAGCCTTCCAAGTGCAATTCTGGCACATATGTGGTGACCTGCTGGTGGCAAAGAGAGAGAAGAATGTGCCAGGAAAGCCTCCTCTGTATCAGAAAGTGCTCCTGTAAGATTCCTTGACATTCCCTTCATGTTTTACTGCTGTATAAACAGCTGGGCATCCTCCTGAATTGGCTTCGTAAAGATGTCCCTTCGGTTTCTCACTTTGACCTGGGCGTTTCATGTGAAAACACGCTTAGTGCATTGTGCGGTGACTGGACACACAGCCATACAGAGCCACGTGGCCAGGTCCAGGGGGCGCCAATTGATAGATGACAAGGCCAAGAGGACACCACTCTTTGGATAAAAGAATCAGCATTCGCATTCAGTCAGGAGGTGATTGTGGTTCAGAGTAACGGGATGGTGATTGCGCAGCATTTTTAAAGTTTTACTTGCATAAATTTAAGGGGTACAAGTGCAGTTTTGTTATAGGGATATGTTGCGTAGCGGTGAAGTCTGGGCTTTTGGTGTTTCCATCACCTAAATGCACATGTGACTACACTAAATACTGCTGAGTTGTTCACTTTCCTTTGGTTAATTTTATGTTATGTGAATTTCCCCCTAACGATTAGCATTTAAAAATAGAAAACATGGCTCTGAGTAACAATTGCAGGCCAGAATTTACCAGTATTTTTTTTTTCTGGACTTGTTTTATAAACATCTGTGCGACATGTGCCTGCCGTGCCAGTTCCTGCCCTTCCGAGGCCAGCTGAGCTTGTCCCTGGCCCCGCTGAGCGGCCCCACTTCAGTGATTCTCACCCTTCCCACCTGCCTGCCCGGCACACAGTGCCCCTCACCCGAGTTGTCAGCTGGAATCGGCTCCCCTGCTGCTCCTGCTCTGGAAATCCGGCCTCTCCCCCGGCATGGCCTCTAAGATGCCTCTGCACGCCATGCCTGCCTCGGTGGGAAGCTGGACATACTGCTGTGGTCACTGCCCACAGGGGAGAGGCAGGGTCCATCCCGAGGACAAAACCGTCCCCAGTACCAGCCTCTTTGTGGGGATTTCCACAACTTTATTTCTCAACCTCCCAATTCCATGGCACTGATAATCCCCTATTCAAAGATGAGGAAAGAGAAGCTTGCAGGCACACGAAGTCACTTGACAAATGGCTGAACTGGGACTTCGGAGAGTCAGAATTCACATTCCCTAGGGTCTGGCTGTGAATGAGGGGCTGCTCCACCAAGCCGTGCAGCCTGTGGCGTAAAACCCTGCGCTGGCGCAGAAGCGGGGATTCCGGCACAGCTGGGAAGGCCCCGAGGACCCCAGGACCGATGGTTCCCTTGTGCTGGGAATGTAAGGAAGGCACAAGTGTCCCACAGATAAAGAGTCATATCTGGGTACCCTTGTGTAAAATAGAAGGCATCAGACCACAAGGACCTGAAAGAAAAGTTCCCAAACACGAGGGAAGCTTGAGTTAAATTAGGAGTAATAGGACTATGAACTCAGAGGGTTTACTCTTGTCAGACACAAGAATTAACTAATGTATTCATTACGACCAAAGAAATAGGTGCTGCGATAGCACCGTGTAAACAGAGGGGGAAACTGAGGCACAGAGAAGGTAAACAGCTTGCATCGGAGCCCCAGAGACACGCTCAGGGTCCTTGCCCTACATGCTGCATGTGACCTCAACGTGGTGTTCAGCCCTGTTCTGTCTTCTTCCGCTTCACAATTTTTCCATGTGCTTATGTTATGTTTACAAGGAAAGGCGTTAATATTAATGAAACACGGTTTGTCCTTTCCCAAAACTCTCCACTTTCATAACAGGCTTCAATTTTTATTTTCTGTTTAAGTCCTTTCGATTACAAAAAAAAAACCCGTTGATTTATTGGAAAATATTGTGTAGGGAAATGATGCAAATTCAGCCTCAGTGTTGCAGGATTCCTTCTAATCCTGCTGTCGTACACGTGAGCATGCCCCTGTTCCCGGGATTCCTTCAGTCACTGAAGCTTGTCTTCCCGAGCAGGACAAGGGCTGGCAGTGGACAGGCTGACCGCTGCACACTGGTTTGTCACAGAGACTGCTATTCTCCTCCTTGTCCCTTGTTCTCACTTGGGCCACACGTCTCATAGCTCAGACCTTCAATGTCCACCTGCACCTTCTGGCCATCCTGCATCCCTGAAGGTTTACCAGGTTGAGAGACACATGGGGGTGACAAAGATTTCCTGACATCCGCAGAAGCACCATCTACCTTCCAGATAGGTGTCAACTGATTTCCTTGCACTCAAAGAAGAACCGGTGCTCCAGGTAGCAGGACTTCTCTCCCACCAGGGTTGGCCCTCTTGAGGGGGTCTTGTAGGAAGGCCACAACTCCAGTTAGGAGCACACTCCTCTGGAAGCTCTTTAGGCAGGGGCTGTGTCCCATCACCACCTTCCCCAAGGGGAGCAGCACAGTGCTTTCCTATTGGGCCTCAACGGAAGCTCGAATTGAATGGAAATTCATTAGTCCCAGAAATTTAGACCAACAGTGACATTATATGACTGTGGTATTTGATACAGTACAGGGACGATCCTAATATTAATACAAATCAGTCCAGCTTGTTCCTCCAAATCACAGGCACTTCCTTGCCTGCCGCAGGAATAAATAACTGAGATTTTAACCCAAGTCTCATCCTACTCCTCACTTGGAATCACGGCCAAACTCTTTGTGCCTCAGTTTTCCAACCTCAGAAAAATGGGGTTAAAATACCCACTTTTCCCTTTCTAGGAATACAGTTCAGATGAAATTTATTTTGATAAAAGGAAGAGAAGAATTGAGTCTAGAGAGCGTTTATTTTCTCAGAGAGAAGACCTACAGTCGTTCATCACTTTGAGGGTGGTGAACCTGTAGAACTTACCGTATTTCTGCCGCTGGTTGGCCAGGGAGTAGGCAATACATTCAGAGATACGCCATTTCTCCTGGAGGTCTCGTAACCGCTGTTTGCTCTCTGCCAGCTGGGAGCGAAATTCCTTGTTCATTTCCAGAATGTTCATCTCCGCCCTCTGCCTGGACAAAGGGCTGAGGGCTCCTGCCATGCTGACAATGTGTGGCAGAAGAGGTACAGCCAGGGGCTGGGGAGAAGAAACCCAAACACGTGATGGGTGAAAAACAAATGAAATCAACTAGGTTTCATCAGGACTGAGGGATGGCAAACACTGTAATTCTTAACTTACTGTTGGGAAAAACTTGACCAATGCCCCACAGTCCTTTACTGCAGAAGGAAATTCAAGATGCCAGAGGTCAGAGTCGAAGGCTCTGCCTGTAGCTCAAACTCTGACTAAAGTGAGGGAGGTAGAGCCCAGTGTGCCAGGCAATGGTCTGGGCTTGCGGTAACAGAATTAGAAGGTGTGTGTGCCATGGGATCTTAGGAGTCCCTGGGCCATGCTGACACACAGGCCACGTGGTCTAGTCTGAAGGTCACCATTGATGGGGACACTCCCCCCAAGCAGCCATGTTCAAGAGTAGACATGTGCTCATACACTCATCTTTTTCCCAGTAAATCTAAGCCTATTGTTCATTCTCGTGCATGTGTGAAAATATCTAGGCAGAAATAGTTTTCCCACAGGTTTTATTTTCTTCAGGGTTGTTAAGTAGTCACCCCAGCATTTCTTCTTCTTTTTTTTTTTGTGCTGTGGTGTCAGCCTAGCTCACAGAAACCTCAAACTCCTGGGCTCAAGCGATCCTCCTGCCTCCGCCTCCCGAGTAGCTGGGACTACAGGCACGCGCCACCATGCCCGGCTAATTTTTTCTATATATTTTTAGTTGTCCAGCTAATTGTTTTCTATTTTTTTAGTAGAGACGGGGGTCTCACTCTTGCTCAGGCTGGTCTCGAACTCCTGAGCTCAAAGGATCCACCCACCTCGGCCTCCCAGCGTGCTGGGATTACAGGCGTGAGCCGCGGCGCCCGGCCCCACCCCACCATTTCTTTACCGTGAAGAGAGATCTTAGGACTTTTCCTGAATTGAATAATGTTAAACTTTTGCAATGTTAAAATGTAAGTCTCTCATGACATTCTTCTCTGTATCTTCTTCCATACCTCCAAATCTATTGAAAAGTACAGAACAAAATTGACTTTATGATACTAAGTGAACAAATACTTAGTTTTTCAATATGGTTTCTGTCCTGTCTCAATATTCTTGCTGCATTCCAGGTTCGTGTTGGCTTCTATTCTCTCACTGGGGTAGCTGTGCGTCTCTCAGTATGCCTACATCAAGTCTGACTTCTCTACCACCTACGTTCCTTCCCTATATGTGGGCTGCTTTGGAGTTTTAATTAATGTCACTAAAGATTATATTTCATTCTTGTTATTAATGGATTTCATTGTACACCCTCATGTTCTCTTTACCAGCTGTCAAAGTGATTAAAATAGTTTATGAGTATATCCTCGAATACACGAAGTGACCGTCCGTATTGGGAAGACTTGTAAACCTGATGAGAAGTTTTACATTTGCGTTCCATTCGCTCACATACTGCACAGAACAGCCATCAAGAGCAGTTTTATGGAACATTGCTCCATAGATCTGTGTGAGTTGACCTGACACCGTCAACCTGTGGTTGTGTCCCGCTAACAGAACATGGTAAGATCAAGGTTATGAGTCTGGGGTGATGCAGTGTCCACATGCAATGGGGTTCAGAGACACAACAGGTGAGGCTGAGGTGAGAGGGACGGGCAGGCATGGGAGAGGGACCCCCTGAAATGCTTCCTCACTTTTTTGGCTTCCATTCCCACCCAGGTCTTGTGAGCCTGAGGCTTGGGAGACGCCCCGTGTTGCCCAGGTCTCTGCAGTTCAGCTGGTGGACCTGGCTGAGTTGAGGGAATAACACGTGTCATCATGGGCCCCTGAGTGTTCATGTCAAAGCGGAGGGAGGAGGACTGCTCAAGCACTTTTGAAAGCACGCCCCTCACACCACGCTATATCCTCCAACTGCAATGTGTAGTGATAGTGGTTTTGAGATGTACGTCGCTCTTGAGTGTCCAATGGGTGCAAATTTTTACCAAACATGTTTTTTGAAGAGTGATGTTTCTCTGAGCCAGCTCATTGGTGGCTCCAGAAACATCAAACCATTTTATACACTATATTTTGGCCAATGTCATCAGTTCTACCCTGCTTCCTATGTCACCCACCATGGCATCTGAGTCATTCCTTGGTCCTGGAGGCAGAGCCATTTTTCCACCTTATTTATTAAAGACCTGCCGATTTGGTGAAATCAATGCACGTGGTGGTTCTCTTTGGTATTTGGTGTATAGGGCCATCTTTTGGGTCACTTGGAGAACATTTTATCTCCAGAAGACATTGAGTCCTGTGAAATACGGTTAATTATCTCTCACTACATGACACTTAACCCAACTCATCCATTGTGTTGCCCAAAGCTTCACTTCTTGAGCAGGTTCTTAACCTTTTTTTTTCTCTTTTATGGTGGTGGTATTTTCTTTTTTCTTTTTTAAATTTTATTTCAGTATATTACGGGGGTACAAATGTTTAGGTTACATATATTGCCTTTGCCCCACCTGAGTCAGAGCTACAAGCATGTCCATCCCCCAGATGGTGCACACTGCACCCATTAGGCGTGAATACATCCATCCCTACCTCCCCCCAACCTGCCTGACACCGATGAAGGTTACTACTATATGTGCACATAAGTGTTGATATTCGCATGTTATGCATCAGAAAAAGGGCTGATAACTAGAATCTATATAGAACTCAGGAAAATTGGCAAGAAAAAGAATCAAACAGCCCCTTTAAAAAGTGGGCAAAAGACATGAACAGAAACTTTTCAGAAGACAGACTAATGGCCAGCAAACATATGAAAAAATGCTCAACATCTCTCTACCTTTTTTGAGATCTATTGCCCATCCAGACATTATTCAAGGTTTTCTAGTCCATCACTGCATTGCTTCTCTTCCTGTTGCTACAACCTAAATATGATCTGTGAAATAAAAACACAGGGAGGGGACCCATGCTAAGGATGTGTGTGACACTCAACTATGACACTGGCAGCCGAGACACTCTCTGCAGGAGGTTCTGATGGTTTTGACCTGAATCTACAGGGTGTGGAAAGCCCAGGCTTCTCACTGCTCCTCCTAATCATCTTGCTCATCAGCAGGGAGAGCCTTTGGTGTGAGCTACTGATTTCCCACCTACAGAGACCCCTGGCTGAGGTTGGAGCAGACGACTCTCAGCTCTTTTGGGTAAGAATCAGCGCATCCTTCCTCTGATCCCCAGTGAACCGGCACAAGGCTTTACCCACAGGGGCTCAGTTACTGCACTCACTGAGCTCAGCTAACTTAGAATCCAACTTCCCTACAAAGTACAGATGTTGTATTTTAAAGAATTGGATAGGATGAACGGAAGAGTGAAACAAGGAATATGACATTTTTCTGTCTCTATGAGAAAAAAAGTCATTATGTCATTGTTCATCAACCGCTTGAATATCAGAAAGCCAGGTTTTAGCCCTAGTTCCCCTGTGTGTTCCCTGCAAACATGGAAATTGCTTTATTTCTTTCTATATTCATTTTTTTGATGTAAAATCTGAGAATAGAATATGAGGTGCTGAAATTCTTCATTATTTAATTTATTTTCATGTGACGAGAGAATAGCAAAGCATGGAAAGCATTTAACTTATCAGAAAGAATAGAGAACAGCATCATCTTTTTGGCACACATGGACTTATAAGTCCCACTAAACTTGCCTCACGGTGTCTCCAGGTGGCCGTGACATAGTCCGTAGCTACCGACAACAGCTGTTTTCTCAGGAGACCTTGGCAGTGTTGACCTTGAGACGACCTGGAAGGCAGATGTCAGTTTTATTTTGAGAGGTCAGGAACGTTGTCTCCCACAGAGGTCATCCAGCTGTTGGAAACAAACAGAAGGTGGAACAGGACAAGCACTGAGGTGACCCCCACACCACATGGGACACTCCCTCCAATGAGCCCATGGCCACCACACTTCTCAGGACTCACTGCTCACTCGACCGAGAGCTCTGTGAACGCTGGGGTACGATTTTATTCACCTCTGTGCTCACGGTTCCCGGCTCAGGGCCCAGCACTGAGGGGCTCTTAGCAGTGGTCGTCAACGATTGAGTAAAAATGGTTTCAAAGCTCCAATCATCCCACCCACCTTCCTTCCCCAAATGTCCTGTGAGGACGCTCTGCTTCCTGCTAGGGTGCTGCACGTCTCCTGTCTGGAGGCCCCTGCCCTACAGTATCCGTGTCCGGGGACACTCTCCTGTGGGAGCTCTGATGAAAACGGGACTGCTCTCAGGAATTCCCTTCCTGGTCATGCAGAAACGTGACTGTGACCTCTCCATCAGTTCCCCGGGCTGCCACAAGGCCTTTCTCAAGCGAATGGGCTGGAGCACAGACCAAGTATCACTACTTCATGTGCAAGGGTCCCCTTGCCCTGGTCCACTGACCTAAGGTGTGAATGGACATTTGCAGCCCTTCTCCTGCTAAGCCCACCCTTACGTGGAGGGCGTCCACTGCCAGGGCAGCCCTGAGGTCGAGGCTCCTGGGGCCGGGCCAGGCCTCATGGTCACATCCTCCCCCTCTTGGAGTTGGTGCTTCCGCGCCATGTAACCCAGCTCTGAGTCCACCCTGTGGCTGACCTTGGCCAGGTGCACAGGTTCACTGTGCAGTGAGTTCCTCTCCCATCCACACTGCTCAGCCCAGGCTTCTCCTGGAGGGTTTGAGTGTTGACGAGGATTCCTCAGTGACCCTGATGTCTGAACCCAATTTGTCCTTATTCTCACCCGCTTTGGTTTCCACCTGCGCTACCATTACCGTGTCCTTGTTTGGCTTATTCTCTTCCCCAAACCTGCTGACTTTCTTTCTTCCCTCTCCTCCCTCAGTTCTGAGTTCTCATGGTGTGGACTCAGCTCAGGGTCCAGCAGGGGACGATCAAGTAGGGATCAAGGTCAGGTCTCAGCTGTGGGTCCTAGGGCACTTTTAACACCCATTACAACCCCCCAGAGACTCAGAGCAAACTCAGCAGGAAGGTCCCTCGGAGAGGTACAGTAAGGACCTTCACTTCCTGATGAAGAAACTGAGGCCCAGAAGGACTGAGAGGTTTTCCCCAGCTCCCTCACCGCTCGAGGGCAGCAGGGCCACCTCACAAGCCTGGGCCTCAGCTTCCCTGTCCAAATCACCTAAGTCTCCCACCAGGAGCTCACATCTCAATTTCTGGGATTTTGGATTCAACATAGCTATTTCCACTGTTAAAGCAAAATATCAGATGGTGCTTTCCTGGGACAAATCTTTTATTACAGTTCTACAGTTCTTTAGTCCTGTGGGGTTTTTTGTTTGTTTGTTTTTGTTTTTGTTTTAAAGAAGAGGACCTTGCTGTGTTGCCCAGACTGGAGTGCTGTGTGACATGATCATAGCTCACTGCAGCCTCAAACTCCTGGGCTCAAGTGATCCTCCTGCCTCAGCCTCTGGAGTAGCTATGACAACAGGTAGCCTCTAGTAGGCAGAGCTCATTATTTATTATTATCATTGTTTGTAGAGATGGGGGTCTCATTATGCTGCCCAGGCTGGTCTTGAACTTCTGGCCTCAAGTGATCCTCCTGCTTCAGCCTCCCAAAGTGCTGGGATT